>JAUMGZ010176195.1:3719-14432 GCA_032359645.1 Pododesmus macrochisma | reverse complement strand
ATATATTCAATTGGGAAATGATTGTAATAGATTCTGTCTATTTGCGCATAGCCAAATCAGTTCATCAAATCATTTGGCGTGACATTTTGTTTACGGAACATTTGCGAGTCAAAATTAATCCATACAATGTTATGTATGTGTAATATTTTTGATGAAAATTATGCCGAGACTACTCCTTGACTGATATATCTTGCAAATTTAACGATCAAGAAATCGTAGAAATAGGATCAACAGTACAATGGATATTGACAAACAAGCAATAGCCATACCAAAATGAGATTGCAAACTAAAAGGCGCACCCAAACATATAATGACGTCTAGCCAACAACAACAACAACAACAACAACCACGACGACGACGACCATAACAACAACAACAACAACAACAACAACAACAACAACAACAACATTATGTTTATATCACATGAACAGTATTAATCTATATCTGAACATATATTGTATAGCTATACGAGTAGTTATACAAATACGTTGACCTTACTCTGAGGAACAACCAGATGCCTTTCTTGTATATCTAGAAATTGTCTAATATTATTTGATATATTTAAACTGCGATTATAAATTTACAATTTTGTAAGATGAGAACTCGCAAACACAGAAAATAGGAAATGGCCATATATAAAAACCAAACAGAAAAAATAAAAATAAAAAATAAAAAGACAAACACCTATTCTTATATTGGGCATTTGTTGACGTCCCTGATTATTTTTATTATTGTTCAATCAACAGATGACAATACTTATTTCAGTAACCAAGGAATATTCTATCATTCTAAATACATGTAGCTGTTAGAATAAATCTCTGCAATATCGTACGTACTTAGTTCTGTACAGTGCATTTGCACTTATCGAGACATTAACACAATGTAAACAGCACACTTTTATTCCTGCGTGTCTGATAACATATCCGTGTTTCATTGAATTAAATTGTGTTTTGCAAATATTGACACTGTATGCTGATCTAACACATTAGAGCCAACTAGAGTTTTTAAATTCCATTACTGGTTGTATACACAAAGATAAAACATTGATTTAGGAATGATGACATCTTGATCAGAGGGACTGGCGACCAAGGAACGCCAAAAAACATCCAATCAACATAAATACACATAAAACCCCATTACAAAATTATAAGAGATCAGTCACATCATAGTATGACTTTGGACGCCATCTAACTAATGTAATGGTGTGTTTAAACTGGTTAACGGGATCCCAACCGCCCCTCAGACAGATAATATACTGCAATGTTCCGTTAGTGTTAACATAAAAATCATTAGGATTATCCAAGACCTGATCAGCTGATGAACGTTGGTACGTTAAAGTTCATCCGTATCTTTCTTCTTGTTCATTAAAATGCAAGTATAATGTTGTATGCAGATAAGATGGTCGATCTGAGTTTCGATGGGAATATGCAAGTGAACAGAAACATGAAGATAATAGTCGTCGAATATTTCAAAGTTATCGAGTTAATTACCTTTTACATTTTAAAATTTACTGGACTCTTTGTTAAAAGAAACCTCAGAACTGATTAATATAAAATGATGCTGAAAACATATTTCTTTATTATACGTATATTGTGATATGATCTAGAGATCTTTTATTGAAAATATATTGATGTTATTCACAATACCACTTGATGTGACACACATCAGGACCTATCCCTTTATGATAAAAACGCAAAAAGCAATCAGCTGACGGCCAGCTTAAATCAAAATTGAGAAGTGGAATGAAGTAAGCCAAGGGTTTATTATTAGATTGTCGGGATTATGTTGAAGTACATAATTGTTGCTGTAGGCAAACTTCTACAGTTACTTTGACAATGAAGCAGAGTGTATTCTAGCGTGGTGTTGGATGTCGTAACGTGTACACTTCTATGGCATGGCTCGAACAAGGATCGATTACATAAGCCTTTATTTCACATGACTATCTGCTTATTGAAATAGGCAGCTATGTGCATCAAGAGAGTAAGCTAATTTTAGGATGGATGACATCTGAAGCGACCAACATTTCAAGACAAAATAACCCTATCCTTCTTTTGTTAGCTACGCTAAGAGTAGTTAACGAATGGAGTAAACTTTTGACATGTAATGTGAGACAACTGACCAGTGGTATATCAATACTGGCAGTAGCGGTCAAGCACTGTTGATTGTTGTTGTTTACTTACTATTATTTATATACATAACGTGTATAACTGGCCGTGACAGAAACCAATTTACGAGCATTAAATGGCCATAAAATGTAAATATTTAAAGTTATGGTGTAAATCTGAACTTTGCATATCTTAGGCATTCTTATTAGTTGTAACACGTCTAGTTTCTTGGTCCGCTCTTACTGTATTTCTTTGTATTTATACTAACAGATTGCTGTTAATAACAAATCATTTTGTTGACATGTTCTTCCAACTATACACGTATAACGTACGTCCTGTTACACTTCTTTTAATATCAAGCATACATTAAAATTAGCAGTGCCATTTAGTTCACATTTATCAAGTAGCAGAAGGCCTATTGCTATGCCAATTTGTCCGTTGTTGTACGTAATCTAATCGTCCATCGTTAACGTTTTACAATACTTGCTACTAGTCAAACCTTAGAACATATTATCACTGAGACACGAGGAACATGTGTTGTGTGAATGCTCTTTCGAATGAGTCTTTTTTGGTCCTAAGGCTCAAAATGAGTCGACGCCCAGTGGGTATTTTTTTCAGGAAGATACATGGTGATTGAAACATCAAAATGCTTTTTCTCCTACAGTTTGAGACCAGAACAAAAATATTTCTTAGTTATAAGTTTTCTGTAAACAAAATTTCAAAGCCCTGGTGTCAAAAATGAGGCAACGCTCAGATGACAATTTCAGTATAACTTTATGATAAATGACCGTGACTGTGACCTTGGTAACCATGAATGTTATTTCATAGTCCGTTAGTGGTATCTACCTAGTTCTGTCAATTATCCATTCAGAATCGGACGACGTTTCAGAACGACCTTGACGTGATCTCCAGGAGACCTTGAGGACTATTTGTGAGACTATTACATGTAGTGTTACTTACTTCATTATTTCATTTATCCCTTTGGGAATATGAAACCGTCTAAGAACGACCTGACCTTGACCTCTAGATGATTGTTATCTGACACTACTAGTGATAATGTTACCTACTTTGTACTGGTACCAAGCTCTTCACCTTTGAACGATAATTTAAAAAAAAGATAAATGAGTACGACCTCTAAGGGTAATTGAAAGCTATCACATTGACTGTAAGTGTAACCTATTAAGTCCTTTGACATTTCCCCTAACAGTTATAAAATGATTTAAGAGTGACCATGCCTGTGACTTTTAGGTACATGTAACCTTGAGAGTGGTGTATATTTGTTTTTTGCACCAGTCCCTCTGCAATTGGACGAACATTATGAATAAACTTAACTTTATGACCTCTGGGTCACCTTGAAAACTATATCAGAAAATATATGTGTTAATGATGTCATTTCCTTCGTGACAAATCCCTTAAAAGTAGGAATACAATTTAAATTAACAAGTGTTACGACAGCTAGATGGCCTTGACCTTAAAAGCGCTACTTTGACCTTTAAATAAATGGCAACTTTATTTCACAATAAACATTCGTCGTATCGATAAACGTGTGCTTTGTCTTGCACTGGAGTCAAAATGATACCGCGACAAAAGGTTAGTTATTATATAAAGCATACGTTAGTTTCACCACAGAATGCTATTGCTACTGCTCCGATAGGTTTTGGGATAAGGACAACACAAATTCACAATCATTATCCTTATTAGATTTTTATTTAAAGGTAGGTTTTGTTTATCCCTGGGTCCAATAAGATGTGTTTATTTAATTTTTTAAGAGTTAACAATACTTTCGGCGATGCCAGATTTTGTTCTATTTATTTTTGATGAACGTAATATAAGTATTGCTACCTTAAGTTTTCAATATAGCATATATACGGCAAAGGTTATTCATACCATACATATGATGCGGTTAATAATAATATATTTACCATCGCATGGCAATGCCACTATATATCCCAACCGAATTCAGTTGACATTCATATCACCTATGAATGCCATCACTCATTGCTTATCGTTCAGTTTCTCATTGCTTATCGTTTAGTTTGTCATATATTTTGCCGTTTAGTTTGTTACATTGGGATAGCAAGTGGTAAATATCAGTATTGAATTGCTTTCAGTTGTTATTCATAGGTGATATGAATGCCAACTGAAAGCAGTTCAATGCTTAAAATTTCCTTAGATATTTATTCGTCTTGAAAACCATTACAGTACCGTTTTACATAGATTTGTTTCTTTTATTGTAATTAATTCAAACAGAATTGTAATTTGGATTAAGAAACAATTAACACAACATGTCTTATACATTGAATTAGCCCTGTTTTTCTTTTCTTAACATAAATCAGCACGAGTACTCAGATAATGAACACAGTTTATTGACAGAGAAAGTCTGTAGTAATATATTAATATTTAGATCTTTCATGATTATGACTTTGTTTATTTCACATTTAAACTTGATATATAATTCTGACAAATCTGTGTTATTGTGTTTCATTGTTCAGCCGTATATGTGCATGACAGGACGTAAGAAGTCTTTGTTATGTTCATTGTAAACTCTTGTTGACAACTCTCTAGCTCGAATGATCACAATAACAAACCATATTCTATTCGTACACATCTTTTCAAATGGATGGTCAGCACAATACAAAGCAACTCTCACGGGGAGTGTAGTTCCCCTAGGGGTTCAATTGCGTGGTGTATAAAGTACTTATGTTCCGCGAGAGTTGGAAGCATATTCCTTTAAATAAGATCAAACAGGAAAAGATAAGAGAAAAATATTGCTTAAATGTATATTGAATAACAAATTTCCCCCTTAAGTCAATTTTATAGTAATTGTACAATACTGTTGATCATATTCAGTTGGCTCCATTTGACATTAAGATGAAGAAGTAAGAAAAAACAAAGAAACATATCTTAAAATGATAAAAAAATAAAACAAAATGTTGACAAATCTTGTTAAACATTACAAGAACAATAGTATTATCAAAACACAGCACGGAAAAACAAACCATATCTGTTTTGATACATGCATGTACTTGCTGATATCATATACGTGCGGCGACAATGTCTGTCTAACCAATCTTTCACAAACTTACGCGTTTTAACAACCACACCAATCGAATTCAAATATAAAACACACATATATGCATCACGAATGCATGATCAAGTTGTTTCTGGTATTCTTGGAATAAAAGAAATAAAATTAGAATTACAAGAGAATAAAATGCGTAAAGCACAAGGAAATAAAAAGGTTTACCTTCCATCAGGTCGTCTGCTGTAGAAAACTGAAACACGGTTTAATCCATAGAAGATTTCAGTGAGACTGAACACACGTGGAATGCTACATATTAATCATATACGACGGAAAACACATGCATTAAGACGTATTATGTGTTCTTTTAAGATACCTGTAACAAAACGCAGGTTTTTACGTCTAGCCTAGAGTGTTATAAATAAGCACTTCTTAAATGGGCTCTAGTGATAACAGTTCAATGAATATTGTGTATCTTTGGGGTTTTAAATACCAGACATTGTGAGAGAACGACAGGTTACTTTATTTCATTGAAGTGAACGTACTTACAGGTTAAGTATGGACCGATCACAGGATTCATTTGATTGATACATGTTTAATCTCATAAAGACAAGAAAATAATAAATATTAGTAATCTAACATGTCCTCTTGTTTATTGAAATTGACGTATAGTCGATTAATGTATACAGATCTTTACCAGGTTTGTAAAGATATAGAAATAAAAGTAATCAGAATTGACGGAAGTGAAATTAGGATAAAAAGACATAGAAGCAGTCTAAATGGAAGTGAAAATAGTATAAGAAGACATAGAACTAGTCTAAATGGAAGTGCAAACATATGGAAATGACATACTGATAAAGGAAGTGAAATAACGTTCAACGGAAGTAAAAACAGGACTAACGGAGTAATTGGATTTATACAATGTAATCCTTAATCACTGAAATAGATGAAGGAATTGTAACAGAACTGGTCTTAAAACAACTTACATACTTCATTTATATAAAATAATGATTTAATAATAACTAATGTGCTCGTGTCAATGTATGCTAGTTCCACAACCATTATGAATTTTCGCTTGGTGATATTTAAACAACAATGTTATATAATATCATAAAATTTATGATTCCCTTTGTGAGAAAAGTCGATACGTATTGATACCAATTATGGGGCTCCTGATGCTGATACTCACATAGAAATGCCCCAGTCACAGTGTCACGTTTTGGCAGCCACGTTTAGCTACGTTAGGACACGTTGCAGAACGTGGTTACAACGTGAGCTGAAGTGGAAAAAAACAAGAAGAAATAGGATCAACAGAACAAACGCTATTGACAACCAAACAATAGCTTCATCAAAAAAGTCACCATAGAACAAACCAGCCAAATGCGACGTTTTTGTTTGGGTATTAAAACTTACGTCAAACCAACAAAATGGGTAAAAGAACAACGAGGCACAACATGGCGAGAAAGAGGCTAGAGCGTGGCACCACCTAGCCGAAATTTGCCAATCGTGGAGTCAGAAACTGGGCACAAATGCGCGGCGAAGACGTAACGCTATGACTGGGGCATAATCTTTGTTAAAGCGCGTTGATTTTGATTATCATATAATCTCTGTTTTTCTCAAGGAATAGACTTGTAAATAAATAAATACAAACTATATAGATTACACTGACGATTACCTATGATTGTTATAACGCTATAGAGAAAACGACTCAGCGCCGGTAGTTATATGACATACCAGGAACATCTGAAGCTTCTCCCTAACGTTGATTACACAAGAAAATAATAATTCAATTATCAGTTTAACAAATTATATGATAATTGGTATTTATAGCTTCGTTTAGTGAAATTACCGATTACAACGAACAAATGAGATGTCATTGAGGACATTTGAAACATACAATCTACCGCCGAGGACAATTAATGGAATATATGCATGTAAGTAATTAAACGAGGTGACGATATACACATTAACAGACTTATATGTAATGTATTGAAACTCAAATAAATGCCTAAAGCAACAGGCGATTCCAGTATCAATACACCTTTCTTCCTGATTAAAAACGCAATTTTGTATGCACTTAAAGTGAACTTTGTCTAGAACTGAAATACGCATACAGAATATTACATTGAACACAGACTGTTAATGTGTTCGTGTTAATTGTACACGTTTCATTTCTGAGAGCTCATTATTTATTACAAAGTATTAACTTAAACTCTGGTCACATGCACCTTGAGAGTTGAGTAGTACTCTCTGTGTACCTTATATAGTCGAGTCGAATACCGAGTATTTGGAGTACTGTCTGTGCTCCGCTTATACGCTTGTAACGAGTATTTTGAGTGTGAAGTTCTCGCTGTGTTCAACCTAGTAACGAGTATTTGAGGGTAAAGAGAAGTACTATCTACGAGTTCCTAATATAAATTCTGGTAACGAGTAATGGGGAGTGTGGAGAAGATCTGTCTTCTGTTACCGAGAGAGAGAGAGAGAGAGAGAGAGAGAGAGAGTTGTTCGTCAAAGTAGTGGTAAAACATTTGCATCACGAATCTCATAACAAAACACTAATTTGTATCTATTAACTTTGAAGGGATAGGGTTGTTCTTTTATATAAAGCCTTTACACCACTTGATGTGAAATATCAAAGTAAAATTTAACGTTGCGTATCTGACGTAAGACATTATGTCTTTAAAATGTCTTAATTTTTGCTTGTTTTGATAGCAATACTCAATTTTGTTCTCTTTGTTTCGTTGCGTTTTGGGTTTTGAAGAATTCTGAATGTTGTACTTAACTATCAAATACACTAAAAGTCGATAGTTTCAGTAGAATTTTTGTTCTATCTAATCAGTTTTCTACATGCAAATCACATGCCTTTGACGATAATTGCCTATTAACAATTATGTAAAGTGAAATTTTCTATTTTATCAAAAACTTATTAAGAATTCTTTGCTGTGATGTTAAAGTGATGAATCTCAAGAGAGCACATCTTCACATCATTTATACATTATGTGATTCCTGCACCGTCATCTCAGCTTCAACAAACGGAAGACTGATTGGCATTCCATTATTCATTTCTTGACCTTCACATTGGTATAGACCGCTATGGAATCTTTCATGTCACTGTAACGATACGTATTGTCAAGAAAATGCAATGCGAGAACACACGAGCCACGTGAGTAGTTTTTCAGTCCACAGAAATAATCGAAACACGTTCATTTTGTTTATATACGAATGGATGCGAGATAAGTGTTTAGCGGTCTGTTTTATTGCGACCTGGTCAGTGTCAAGCAAAGAAGATGATTGTGTGCTCTTCCGGAGGGTTTCAGTTTTTTGTCTGTCGTGTGGAAGGTATAAGTGGCTTCTCTTTGTTTTCCGTTCCGGTCTGAATTATCTCGTATTCTGCCGTTTGGCTGCTATGATGTATGCTCCAAAGTTAAAACGTGTGGTGCGTTTTAGAGAAATTGATCGGTCATTCATATGCCCGGTTAGTTTAAACATATTTTATTGTCATTACAACAAAAAGATTGGGCATAAGTTGAAACAACATTATATAAGCCCTCTCCATATGTCCGTGTTCGATTTTTTCGTCTGCTCTATTTCAAGTTGTTGGTATCAGACTCCCAAATGTGTACCAAATAAGCAAAATATCGAATGTCTAAAGCATAGTGTGTGTATTATTGAACACTTACTATAGGCCTGGATATATAACTACGTGTTGCTGTTAATTTATCGGTATTATTTATCAAATATTTCATCGCTGTATTTCAGAAACATGGGTTACAGATATGCGCATAGCTGTGTGTATAAAGTACAATAAAAATATGTCTCAATGTATATTGCATTCCGAGATAGTGTTTTTGTAACGCCATATTCAATTAAATGTACATATTTTTGCCGCTGGTTAAAACATTACTGAGAAAACATTTATTAGTGTACATAAACAAAGAATTGATGTTAACAAATGTGTTTTGTACACCTATGATTCTTATGATCTTCCCCAAGTATAAGCCTTACATTTCACTAAACTACTGATTTAGAGCTGAAATTTTAAATCTACAACGGAAATAGTTCTTCAATACTATGATCATGGTTTAAACGGTTATTCAATTATTAATATGAGGATGGTTTAACTGTAATTGAATTACGAAAATGATGATGTTCTAATAATGGATAATTGGTTGCTCTCAATTTGCTAACAAGTACAAACAAGAAAACTGTTTCTTGAATTATACTCAAGTTCAAACCTTTAATGGATTAGATACTTAAGCCAAACTGATAAAAATAGAATTTGTACACTACACTTTGTTAAAAAGGATTTTCTTCTCGAGCAAAGAGGTCGTATAGACGTTGAGACATTTCTCTTATTTGTATTGTCAGCAATCATGCAATAATTACGTATAGTACATGTGTGTACTAAGTATTTATTATACACCACAATGTCAATTAAATCATATAGTAATAATTTAAAGTAAGCACACACACTTGCCATTCGGATGAAACATACTTCGAAAATGAAATATTTTTTTCAAATACGCAATTAATCTTCGGATTTATATTATTTCTAAGTCAAAAGAGATAAATGAAACCAAATAATGTATTGCAAAACATATTCACGTCATTGGTTCAAAAGCTCAGGGTCGGAGAACAGTCTACTGTAACTTATGCTAAAGTTAAAGCTTTGCAGTTGACCCAGTTGTCTAGGGAGCACATATTAAATAGAAGTGCGAGTGACACAAATTTGCATAATCCGGGTCTTTTTTGCGCTGTAGTAAAGTTAAGTACAGTCAAGAGGGATTCGAAACTTAACTTCCGCTTCCTGGTCATTGAAGGTCATTGTTTACGCCGCCATTTTTGAACGTCAAACGGACGTACATGTGTAGACTGTTCTTCATTGAATTAAAACTAGGATACGCAGTGAAAAACCCGAAACATATTTGAAGCCTCAGAAAATATGCAACATTTTAAAGTACGTAACTATGAACTCAGTATTGCATGCATTTATTTAGAGTCGCCTCTTTTAGAGCGGGACAAGCTGAACGAAAACGAGTATAGGCTTTTCCAGGGCTGTAGCTTCATGAAAACCGATTTGGGGCACCAGTAATGTATCATTACAAATCAGAAATATTGCAAATATTTAAAGGGGGCATGTGTTCAAGTATTTATGAAATTGACACCTGAGCAACACTAACACCAATCGGTCTTACATGTAATATACATGTTCATAAGTGACGACAGCGACCGAATAATGTGTACAATATGACAACATAAGCTTATACGTGAACAACAAGTTCATCTACTCTTATGTACTATCTACTCTAATGTACTCCGTTCTGATTTTCAGATGTTTGAAATGGAATCATTCTTACTTTGAGAAATATGATACAGAACTTCTTGTCAGATACTTTGTATTAAACATTGTCACTTCTTAATTACTAGATCTAGTATGTTTCAGACATTTTTGATCTATATCAGTTATGGCGATAGATTTTACAGTAAATATGTTATATATATAGATATCTAACGGTAATTCTCTACATCTTTAGTTTGTTTTCCATTAATGCAACACGAATCATGGTGAACTTTGGTATATCCTCA
>JAUMGZ010176184.1:0-14432 GCA_032359645.1 Pododesmus macrochisma | reverse complement strand
ACTTACTAAAGTGTGTCTGTCGATTGTCTACTTACTAGAATGTGTCTGTTGTTTGTCTGTACTTACTAGAGTGTGTTGCTTTTCTGTACTTACTAGAGTGTGTTGCTTGTCTGTATTTACTAGAATGTGTCTGTTGCTTGTGTGTACTTACTAGAGCGTGTTGCTTGTCTGTACTTACTAGCGTGTGTTTGTTGCTTGTCTACTTACTAGAATGTGTTTGTTGCTTGTCTATATAGCCCTAACAATAAAATCCCCCAAATTTAGCCACAATCATTTTAAAATTCTACTGTAAACCAATCTGATCCCTGACTTTTATTATTTTTCATGTTTTTCAGAGTTTCTCCTGCCTCTTTTTGGTTATGTTTCCCTCTAATTCTAAAGATTTTGTGTCATTCAACTTCTTTATGCTGGGGTCTTGTATTATAGTTTCCAAATCTGTATATCTTCTAAATTTTCTTTTTCCTTAAAGAACTGCTCATTAAATTTTATAGTCTCAATAAGAATGTCATTTTGATCAGTGATAATACTGTTGTCTTATTTGTAGAATTTCTTTTTTCTAAATTACAATATATCTACGTTGGCTGAAAACATTTCGGTTATAAGGAAACATTCTAATATACAGAGGTAGTTTGTTTTACAGGAGTTTTCTTCTTCCAAGTGAAACGTTTACTGTTTGGATGTAGCTCTCTAAATGCATCTACTAAACAATATTCTTCTTTAATATCTAATATCTTATTTTACGCGAAGGGATTGTTAACATTAATATAATTATTTTTATTAATTTTGGTATCTGATACAAACTTTAAATCACTACAAAAAATATAGTGTCAGTTTCCAAAGTCTTCAATAACATTCATGCCTTGATTAAAAAATAATGGATCATCTTTGTTTGGACCGAATAGTGATAATAAAGTAATTCTATTATTTTCTATTTTCATATCTATTGCCAAGTACTTTCCATTTGTTTCTTTCTTTTCTTCCAGTATTTTATCTTCAAAGTTATTATTTAAAAGAATTGCAGCCTCCCTAGAATTTAAAGTGAGGTTACTACAATAGCAGTAATTACTCCAATCTGTTCTTACTTTATCATCAATAAAGTGAGTGTTTTGTAGAACGTACCTGCTATATATCCTTGCGTTTATGTTCGTCTCTTAATCATTGGCAGTTTAGTGATAATATATATATTCTATATTTATGCATTGAATGTTGAGAAAGTATAATTTAGGTGTATCCTTAAACAAGAGGCCCGTGGGGCATTAACGTCCATCTTGATTGGCATTTGTATACTTTTGACCGCCTTGAACAAATTTGGTTCCCCATGCCCTAAAGTTACTACAAATCAAAGTATTAAGCACTAGGCCTTCTAGTTTTTTAAGAAAATGTTTGAAATTTTCCCACTTTCGGCCACCAAAGTGGCGCCCCCTTGGGCCCGAGTTCCTTCATTTGAACACATCTGACTTCCCTTGCCCAGAGATGACTTCTACAAAGTGTAAATGAAATTGGTCCAATAGTTTTGGACACGAAGTCAAAAATGTGAATAGTTAACTATTTGCTATAGTGTTGAATTTTGACCCCAAAATGCATAACCTAGTTTTGATCCAAAGGTCACGCTTTGAACAAACTTGGTTATCCATGCCTTAAAGTTACTACACACCAAACATTAAGGTCTAGGCTTTCTAGTTTATTATTAGATTTTTGAAATTTTGCCTCTTTCGGCCCCCAAAGTGGCGTCCCCTGGGGCCCGAGCCCGTGCATTTGAACAAATCTGAATTCCCTTTCCCCAGGGAAGACCTCTACCAAGTTTGGATGAAATTGGTCCAATAGTTTTCGACAAGAAGTCAAAAATGTGAATAGTTAACCATTTGCTATAGTTGAACTTTGACACCAAAACGCATAACCTATATTTGACCCCAGGGTCAAACCTTGAACAAACTTGGTTCTCCACGCCTTAAAGTTACTTCATTGTGAGCTCTAGTCCTTTTAGCTTATTATAAGAATATTTTTGAAATTTTGCCAAATGTCCCCCATTTTGGCCTAAGCACATGCATTTAAAAAAAATATAAATACCCTTCCATATAATATAATATTTATAAGAGGAAATGTATTGTTTGTTTGTTTAAGCCCTAATTAAACAAACAAACAAACCTCCAGAATCTTTCACCGATAGAGGATCCAGTGCAACATTTTTTTTTCTCATTTGTATATCACATGACCGTATACATCATACTTTCTATATGGATGATTGTCAAATAGTGTGGTCATGTGATTTTTCATTGATATATACATATACTTATGAGATAGATGTAGGAAAGTTTTTAAAGCAAACAACAAAAAAGAAATATTCAGAAGAGGAAAGTCAGAGGACATGGGCAAATAAAAGGAATACGTGGCACACACACACACACAGCAAAAATAGGATAAACAAAGCACAATTTATTGACAAACAAACAATAGCTTCATCAACAAGTTACCAGAATGAATTAGCCATGTGAAACCAACACAAAAAACACTGATTACCTTAAAGACATCTGAATTTAAAAAAAAAAACACTGACGACCCAGAAAAACATTAAGTTACAATTAACAAACTTTTAACAATATAACAAAACACATTGAGGTCAGCTTCCACCACAGAACGACTCGAGACATTCATTCAACGAATTCAAAGGTAACGTTCCACCGATTTATAAAATCCCAATCACTCCACTTCCAATTTAAAATTTGATAAAAAATAAAAAAAAACATCTTAACAGCACCATGACTCATCACGCGTACGAGACGGGAGTGTTTATAAAAGTAAAACTAGGTATGGTTAACTTGAGAGAACGACGACCATCGTAAGTTAAACTAGAGGAATATATCACACCATTTTTCGGAGATACTGAGGCTAATTTTATTATCTTTTTAAAATATAATGGTAATCTTTAAAATACAGTCCTCCTGTGTGTTGCGTTTATAACAGAGCCTCAATATCCTAAAATTGAAAGAAAAAAACACAAATATTAGTAATTAAGATTTATGTAGTACTCTAAAATATATTTAAGAAGATTTTTTTCTTAATAAATTTGTCAACAACAATGGACGGCTTGATATAGTTCTATACAACATAAATATTATGTAATAAAAATAGGTAACTTCTTTACATATATTTCATTTTTTTCTCTTTTTCATCGTGATCGTAAAATAGTAATCGAAAAACCAAGACGATATTCTAAGGCTGTAAGTCCATGGACATTGGCAAACAATAAGAAAACGTTGGACGCACACAGAAAAATGAACCAAATATACATTTATTAACTAAAAATGGAAACATCACGAACTTCTATTAAAAAACTAGAAGCGAAACCAGGTACTCGCAATATGGTAAGCGTTTCCTGCTACACATGTGTCACCCGCCGCCATGCCTCTGTGTCATGTTACATTCCCCATACTATGATATACCAGCTGATCACAATTGATCATGTGGATGAAAAGGTGATAAGGAATGGTTTGAATAAAGTGCTGCCAGGTACAATATAAAGGTGTAGAATCACAACTGCATCCCAATAGGTACAAGCTAACAAAGTTTAAAGGTCTTAATGGATTAGTGTGAAAGCAATGGTCTGGACAAGGTATTTCCTTTGCTGTGCTCCTAAGGTCAAGGTAGAGGTCACAATTAAACTTTCAACATAAGAATCCCCAAACATACTATTCCACTAAATTTGAATACCCTTAGTTATTTAGTATTAAAAGATATGTTTTAGGTGAGTTTTTTTCCTTTTGTTGGTCAAAAAGTTGGTCACTATGAGCTAGTTTAGATTCATAATTCAACCATCACTACACGATGCACTTGCTCACCCTGCATGTATTAGTTAATTTTAATGCAAAACTTAAAAATTGGAAAACTGAACAGAGTATATCCTTTGAAATGCTGTCTATGGCCACACACTAGGTGACAGTGACCTGGTACTCTTTGTACTCTTTGTACTCTTTAATTTTAATGTTTTACTAATACCCCATAAATATTGCAAAAGTGGTTTTGCCCTACATTTTGGTGGAAAAACAAGACTTAACTAGAGCTATCGCCAGGATGGCTAACTAATACCCCTGCTTCCGCCATGTTATGTATATTTGAGAGTTATACTTCAACAACATTAAGATGTTAGTGCACAGGAGGTGTATGGACAACTTTTTCGCACAAAGGGGCATAACTCCATCAAAAAGGGTTGAAATTCCAAATTAAAATGCTGGTGCACAACTACATAAGATACCAGTCATTTATGCAAAGTTTCAATGAAATCCACCTGTTAGTTAAGAAGGAGTTGTGTGGACAACTTTTTCGCACAAAGGGGCACAACTCCATCAAAAAGGGTTTTAATCCCAAATTAAAATGTCGGTGCACAACTACACAAGATACCAGTCATTTATGCAAAGTTCCAATGAAATCCACCTGTTAGCTAAGGGAGTTGTACGGACAACGTTTTCGCACAAAGGGGCATAACTCCATCAAAAAGGGTTGTAATCCCAAATTAAAATGTCGGTGCACAACTTCACAAGATACCAGTCATTTATGCAAAGTTCCAATGAAATCCACCTGTTAGTTAAGGAGGAGTTTTCCTGACAAGTTATTGCGGACGACATCCAGACAGGGTGATTCCGGTATACTACCCTATCCCCCGTAACTTCATTGCGGGGGTATAATACTGAAACCTTTCAATAAAACAAGAGAGATAACCAACTTGTATTGTCTCCTTGGATATACCTTCTCTGTCTTTAAAAATTACTTCTCATGTAACTGCACTAAGTTAAATAGTAACTTTAATTCTGTATCTTTGTTATCAGTTGTATGTTAAGCATTGCACACTGTAAGTGTTACACACATATGGACTAGATTAGTTCACTATATAAGATTCATGGAAACATCTAAAAATTATGTCAGGTTTTGATTATGTAGTCACGATATGATATCATTTACGATAAACATTATTTCTTCAATTGAAAATTAGGTCAATGTAAGACTGGCTGGCTTTCATCCAATGTTCTATCAGTTTAATGACAACATTAGCACTATCAAGCCGCCAGTAATAATACTGATAAGAGAACCACAGCTCTAGATCCCTTTAAGTTCATGCTTTGTAATGCAGTTTTAGCTATCACAGGCTGCAAGTCTTCATTTCGTTTTTTTCAATTTCATATCAAGGATGAAGTTGAATCATCTTTTATAAAACTGATTAAACACTCTCTTCACTTTATCTTCCACTTTCCATCTGTTTTGTATCTGTAAAGAGATGAATAATGAAGGTGTGTACATTTAAACTATTATTAATATTCAAACAATATTGAAGTTTATAAAGGTAACAAAAAATGAACTGTTCTTGTTCAGTGTTATGGTACAAGTTTTGCATATATTGTTTTTGGTTTTGAGCTATGATATTATTGCACAAACTTACTGCCAAACAATAGTTTGAATTTTATTCCTCTTTAATTAAAGTGATATTAATGTTACAATGCAGTATATGAGATAATATCAGTTTTGTAAGTAAAAAAGATAAGATAAGACAAGATAAGCTTTATTTAAAGTCGGAAAGTCTAGTACAAACAATAAACATAGTAAGCTCTAATGAGCTTTTAGACCGACATTAAAATATGTACAAAACAAAAGGAAAATTAAATATTTAAAATCACTAACAAATAATACACATATTTATAAGTTAAGATGATGTTTAAGATATTAAATTTACATTATAAGTTCACTTTTGAGAATCTTTGAGGATTTACTTAGGAAGCTTTTAAGTTAAAAATATTTGACATCACTCCGAGATAAAGAATTTTTTCTAGACTTAAATATAACAAGTGTCTTAAAAACTTCTCCAAACCTACGAAGTAACTAAAATCTGGTCTTTTTTATGAAAATTTTATTTCGATGATAAGATATCATATACATTGTACTAATGTAAAATAATTTGACTAACTTGCAGAGTTTAATTCTTACCTTGTCTAAACAATCTGTGTCCTTGCCCTCATCCTTGGCTTTCTGCTTGGATAGTTCTGTTACTGTAATAGTTTATACAACATACAAATTTTTAAAAGAACTTATGTGCTCACTTTTAGTGTAATCAATCTAGTTTTAAACTTTATGTCTTTATATATATATATCACCTGTGTTGTAACATTTTCGAAGAAAATAAAGCATAAAAAAATCAATTGGCTTTATAAATAAAAGTTTCCATGAACGTCACAAACATATTATATTTCAGCATAATTCTATAGTTATTGCATCTCTTGAAAGGCCAACCATGAATTATTAATAATTCAGCGAGTGGCTGATAAAACCAGTTAGATTGCATTGATGATCGGATGAAGAAAATTTGACAATAAGAGAATGTTGATGATAAGCTTACGTCTTGAGGCCGTTTGAAGAGTTCTTGTGACTTCTTGTCTCAGTAGACCTGATGTGTATTTTGTCAGCATCATAAGCAGTCTTGTGCCACCATGTCGGTCAAACATGTGCTTTAGACGGGGGTCACTTTTTATTAACATCTGCACAATAATGAGGCCTATATAAAAATAGAAAAATTATTTTATGAGAAACAAAATGAGAACAATGATAAAAAATTTCAGAAAAGCCTTTTATTTCTACCTTGTACCTCTAAATATTAGTTTTACAATCACTAGATACTGTATTGCCCGTTGCTTCAAAATCAGAACACTGACCCGTCAGCAAGGGTCATCTAAATATGACCTATACATGAGTTAAAGAGGCACTATTCCCCAATAAACAAAACAAACCGTCAGCAAGGGCCCCACCAAATGTATTTCATTGATTGATCTTTAGTCACAGATTTGTGCAAAATTTGTAAACAAAAACAGTATTCTTAAACTGAAAACATAAAATGGAAATAAATCTTGACAAAAAATGTCGAAATAGAAAATAACTTACATGCACACAACAATACAGCTTGCTGATCATGTGTACCAAGTTTCATAAATATCAGTCAAGAATGTGAGCAGGGGTTCTTGGGACACATTTCATAAATGGAAATTGTAAAGGTAATAAGTCCAACAAAAAGTGTCCAAATAAAAAATATATTGCAATTCCACATCTTCACATGGTACTAATAATTTGTACCAAGTTTCATAAAAACTGGTTAAGCATTGAAGCCGTAGTACTTCAAACAAAAAGAAGATAAGTTTTTCACAAAGGGAGATAACTCCCTCTTAAGGGTCAGAGTTTGCACAAGTACCTTCATGTAGATTCAGTATGCCATATTTTTCATCAAAATCTGTTTAATATTTTCAGAGAAAATTTACAGACAATATTCATAAATCAAAATCGTAAAAGGGCCATAGAAGCATAAATCACAAGTGCACAACTACACAAGGTACTGATCATTTGTTAAACCAAGTTTCTTTAAAATTGGTTAAGAATTGGAGCTGTAGTACTTCGAACAAAATGTAGATAAGTTTTTCACACAAGGGAGATAACTCCCTTATGAAGGTCAGAATTTGCACAAGAAGGGAGATTCACAAAAACCTTTCATGTAGATCATGCATACTAAATTTTATCAAAATCAGTTCAACATTTTTTGAGAAAATTTTGGACAAGTAGTGGAAGGATGAACGGATAGTTGGACAGACAGACAACGAGATAACTTTAGGGCACCCGCATCTTTGACAGGAGGACCAAATAAACTTATTTCATTCAAATGTTATGATTACAAAAATCTTCTAAAATTAATGTTCATATTATGAATTTCAAACGTTTAAAAATAATGAGATTTCTGATGATTTTTTCTTTATTTCATGAAGAAAATAACTATTTCATATCCTACCAATGATTTCCAATATTTCACTGTCTGTATTGACTCGTAAGAAATCCAGCAGTTTCTTCATGCATCCATATTCTGAGAGTTTCATGTGAGTGGAAACCTACACAATATAAACAAGGAACATTTATATATTGTAATATCACCAGTTCTGTATGTGCTAAAAATACATTTACACTGAATTGGTTTAATAGTTACAAGTTACGCCCACCAAGCTGCACTGCATACAGCTATACAGGTAAGAAATTAATTTTCTCCTACGATCTATATAGGTTACTCCACTCAGGAGAGGTTGGTTTTATAAATTTGTCCCATGTAAGATAACATCTATCACTGTTCCTATTGGCTGAAACCTGAATAGAAATGACGTCACAATACCGTGACCTCTCACATGAATGATTTACACGGTCTCTACGTTCGCACCCGATATAGTTCTTTCTTTTAACGGGTTATTTACCTATCATCTGAAGAATTTTAATTCTTAAGTTTATATTTTCAAACACAGCAATCAAAACAATTATTTTATTCCTTGTTCCTGCCTGGATGGAGAACTACTTGTCTCATATTCATACGCAGACATTTTCCGCCACCGGTGATTCCAAATATCAACAAGTGATATTTTTACTGACAGAAAACCGTAGGATAAAACGACACCGCAACTTGTAACAAAGATATTGGGTTTTTATCTCACTCTCGTTAGTTAATTTTCAGATTTTACAAAGAACCCAGGCTTATTAACTAACTCTAGTGATAAAAAAATCCGATATCCAATCGTAACTTGTTGAGGAACCTATATTTACTTGAGGTATCATGTATTTAACCTAGTAGAACATGAAGGTACATAAATTGTAGTACAGCAGACAGACCTAGTATAGAAGCTTCAACAGAACTAATAAAGAATATATACAAAAATATCCGTAGAATGGATGAGATTCATGAACCATTTTTTTTAGTAATTTCAGATTTTTGTAAGATTTCAAAATGATTTAAATTGTTTCATTAAATTCATATGAAATGAAAACAAACTGTAGGATTTTTATAAGCATATGACCCAAAAATACCATTTTCAACAATTGTTTTTTAATTTTTTTCTTCTACCAGGTAATTTTCTATGATAAAACAAAACACAGTGCAAGTTATGCAAGTTCAACAAATCAAAAAACCTCCTGAAGGTGAGATGCTTAGCCAATCAAATAGTAAAAGTTTTATGTAAAATAAAGATAAAATTTAATGTTATCTGACGAGACAGTAGTCATGTGATGAAATACAATATTAAACAATAAACCAGTGACTCACATTTCCAAAGTTGACTATGTCCTGTATAAGAAGAACAACATGCTTTCTGGAATCTTTGGGTGTAAAGAACAGAGCAGACATCAGATTTGTGTGGCATTCGTCAACACAAACATTTCTACACTGTGCTGCTATGGGCTTGTGCAAGTCTATCTCTGGACATGTTAATGATGTATCTGTATTGAACATCTTCACCTTGACTTCATCTTGGATCTTCACCTTCTTCATGTCTGACAAAACAGTTAATATTTTCATATTAATATCATATAGATTGTTTAAAAATGGTATTTATCAGTGATCCTCAAGTGAAAGTAGCATACTTGCCAACTTTTTGAAAATTTAATGGGGGAGAAAACGCATAGAAGAATCTTAAAATGTCTATAATGCCTATATACAATGCCCTATATGACAAAGTAGTAGTGTAAACTGCCTCATTTTAGCAGTTCTGTGCAATACACTAACTGACTAAGTTGAAACAAGTTGACAAGCAAAGTTTAGAAAATATTCTGATGTCATAAGTAAAAATTGTGTGTGAAAAATAGGGAGACTCCCTCCTAAATAGGGAGAGTTGGCAGCTATGAAGTAGTTTAAATATCTTTCAAACCATAAACATAACTGCCATTTTTAGCCCCTCCCGTAAAAAGTGAGACTACCTATTTTTAGAATAAAACTGTTTACTTTTCACACTGTCATCTTTCCTGTGAAAATTCTTATTTTCCCTATCATTTCCTACTAATACATTAACTCTTCCTTATGAAACCTTCAAATCTCACCTATTTGAAGTTTCCAAGGTAAACAGGTATGTATAAACATAACACTGTAATAACATAATGACATTATTAATATATTCATATAATCCTACATCATATCATATACAATATCATATCTTACAGTCATTTAGCCTGGATGCTGTTTCTGATTCTAACTCCTGTTCATCTGTTACACTACTGCCTGTGTTAATAACGATGGACAGTGACGATCCCGTCATGGAGCCTGCACTGGTGGCAACACTTTCACTGCTGGGATGTGCTGACTGGGGTCGTGGTCCTAACGCACCCTTCACAACATTTGCAAACTCAGGTGACATACGATGCAGTGCAATATCAAGCTTCTTATCTACCTCACTCCTGTTGATGGCAGACTGGGGCCTATTAATGTATTTGCATCACATATCATTAAAAATAATAAATTTTAGATATAAATATAAAATATCAAAAAATATTGAAATAACTGGTTTGTTTGATAATCAAAACTAATTGGTAAATGACCTTTTTCCTTGAGTTTAATTTTAGGTCACACAATAAATCAAATACTTCGTTCTCAGACCACTTTTTGTTAATTTAGATGAGGCAGGGAGGCATTTTTTTATCATTTTATTTGAGATGATAATGTTTTGAAGGAAAAACTTTGAACTATGATGTATCTTAGATAAACTTTGATTGTAATTGTATACTTCTAGTTTGTCTTGCATCTTCATACTTGTAAGGAATTACTATCAAATTAAAATATTTTAATATATATTGCAAAAGGAACGAAAAATTTGTCAATTAAAATGAGTGACAAAGGGCTTTTTGGGGCTTTAAAATAGATGAGGGAGGGGCTTAGAACCAAGTATTTAATTTTTATTTGCCTTATCTATCAGTCAAAATTACTGTAAATTTACACTGAATACATTTACATTAACTAAGATTCAAGTAATGACGTTTATCTTCCCTAAATTGTTTCTTCAGAAACTTTCTGGTTTTTTAAATGTATTTAATGAGGTTTTTTAACAGAAAAATGATTGATAATTGTCAAATTGAATTGTTCATAGAATGCACAAAATAAGCAATAATTATTGTAAATGAAAATGAAGGCAAAGTCAATATCAATTGTACATCGGTTTGGTTTCTTCTTTATCATATATATAATTGTTCTTAATATAAGGATTGTTCACAAATTAACCGTATGGGAGGGGTGGGGGGCACCTGTAATGAATATATTATGGGTGGTGGGGTTAATGCAGATCTGCTCACTATTCTGTATATTAAATCAGATAAAATATTTTCAGGGTGGTAGGGCCTCTGAAAAAATGCCTCCCACCCCTCTCATTTGGGTAATTCTGGAACAGCCCTAAATATAATATGAAACAATAAGCTGATCTCAATACATACCTAACCCTTAGAGACTGAGGAGTAAATATTATCTTCTCTTCTAAAGGCTGAATATTGCACCTTAGAATTTGGCATGCAAGAGTCTGAAAGTGTATCATGTGTAACAGAAGGTCAAAACACAAGACATGCAAAGCAACATCAGATCATGCTTAAAACCAAACTGTGCTGCAATAATACCATGTGATACAAAAATATACATATGAAATGTCCATTTATTTTCTCAAAATAATTGCAAAGAAAAAATACGCATTGATTTTGTAAAACTTGTTTAATTAATGAATTTCCATATCAAAGAATTTTGTTTAATTTGGTGCATAACTGAATGAATTCCTGTGAGATGAATAAATAACACATAATATCTGCCAATTTTCAATCTGTTTAAAACAGCAAAATTGGTTAAGGTAAAAAAAAAATGTTAACATATGGATAGACGGACACACAGACAGACAATATGATAACATAGCAAACTCCATCAAAGATACAGGGAGTATGAAAAGTGAAGCATGCAAAAATAAATTTGGTGTTTTTATCAAGTGTTTCCAATTTTTACTTCTCTAGAATGCATGATGTGTGAAATATACCTGGCATTCGGTATGGCTACTATTGATAAAGGGCGCCACACAGTAAAACACTCCTGCTTCATACAGACATTTTCTAAGTAGTCGACGATCAGTGGCTGAGGCATGACTCAGTAAATCCTTGTGATGCTTATCTAGTGGATCCTGTGGACTCTTTTCTCCTGATGTTTGTCTGGGAAGAAATTGTGCATATAATTTAATGATAACATAATTAACAGTATACTATAAGGCAGAAACAAAAAGAAAAATTCAAACACAAATTCAGGAGAATTCAATGAGTCAAACGAGGTTTTTTTATGCCTAAGTTGGCTTCATTTATCAAATAGGAATGAACAAATAACTAAATTACAATGTATTTATATATAGACCTTCAAAAAAACCTGAAAAAATGTGTCAAATAATCATGTATGAACAATAGCAAAGTAATCCCTAAATGGTGTAAAAACTAAAATGGTGGACAAAAATGTGTGCATAATATATTATACAAATTTAATTCAAAATATGCATATAAAGAATCTGCATTAAAAAAAATTTCTAAAGGCAAAAGTAAGAAAAGAATTTTAAGTGCAGGCAAAGCACTGTTAAAGAATTTTTCAATGGCATTAAACCAATTGTTACCGAAGCACCACTCATCGCAACTCGGCCGATTCTGTACACTTCATTACTACATTTAACCTCAGCTGTATGATGTAAGTGGCCATGTCTATAGACTGGTTACGTTCCCTGATACACTTTGCAATGTGTATGACACAACTAGGAAACAGTTTGCTCTTTTGCGCTCACAAAAATCTGAATGGTATTAATAACCTAGCTTTTAATATGATGCATACCAGAAATGCTTTGAATTATTGTCTGATGATGTAAATATTGCACTAGTTTCTATATACTTAGTGAGATAGTCTGTTTCCGGAGGAGAATTGTAAGGTGTACGTGCATATCACTTTACCTAATACAGCCGAGGTATGATGTGAGGTACAGAATCGACTGAGGTTAGCCGACAGCCGTAGCAACTGTTGACTGTGAGATCATGTGCACTTCATTGAAATATTAAAAGAAAACATTTTGCAGTTTTAGTGAATAAAAAGTAATATGAAAACAGAACAGGTCAAATTAAATGATTGTACAATATATATACCTGGGAATATAAGAGGTATCAGCCATCAAAGCATTCCCTTTGCTTGGTGAGATTGGCCTTTGTTTGGCACTGGAAGGTCGTGGTGGCTTTTTACTTAAATTACCATTGCGTATAGCACTGTCAGATTTTGTCATACGTCCTTGGCATTTAATGCTGTCAGGTGAAGTTGTAGAGGAACCCGAGGTTGATAATGCAGCATCCTCTTTTGGAAGTAAATCAGCAAACTTTTTACAGGTACATAAAGACACACATAACAGAAAATCTAAAATTGTCCTAATTAATTGCACTTCTTCTTGTTTAAAAACTTGTTCTATATCCACTGCTCCACTCTTGGACACAGCTGATTCAGCCAGAAGTCGTTGTCCTGATATAGTTTGTTCAAGATCAGTCTCGGATTCAAATCGTACATTTGCTGTTTTCGTGTTTCGTAACATTTCGGCAACATGCATGATCATTTTTATCTTACGGGCGAACTGAGACAGTACAGCAACCACAAAATTACCAGCACAGTCCCATACAGTCTGCGTTAGATTTCTGTTTATCTTGGAGAGCTTCATACTGTAAACAAAATTACAAAGTTCATATTTATCAAACGGTACCCTATTGGGCAAATATTGATCATTTGAAACAGCTATCCAGAGAAACATGTTATAAGTTCCTATATTATGACTGTGTGTAAACCTAAATCGCTGACAAGGCCTTTTTACAGTATTATGAGGATGTAGTTTTTGTCCTTGTCTGGACCTACTACTCCCCAAATTTGGTTCCATAGCTTAGGGCTGTTCCAGAAATAACCAAATGGGAGGGAAGCATGGGAGGCATTTTTTCAGAGGCCCCACCACCCATCATATATTAAAACTTATTTAATATAAGGAATGGTAGGCAGATCTGCATTGAACCCCACCACCTATAATATATTAATTCATGTGTCTCACACGTACCTCACCCATATATTCTGGAACAGCCCTTATATCTATTTAGGCATTGTCTAAATTTGTTTCTCTTGAGCACCCTCTGATGACAGCTGATTTGTAGCTAGGCCTAGAATCTAGGATCTTGGACAATCTCCTCTCTTAGATACTGGTATGACATTTTTTGTTGGACCTCTTCAGTTTGCAAGTTAGTATGTTTGATATATTATAAAAGAGAAGTCTGTTTCCTAAAAAAGCAGGAGATAATAGTAAAAATCTGTAAAACCTGCTTAATCGAGCTAAAGAACAAGGTAATACCATTCAAACCATGAATCTCTTGACAGCAGAGGAACATGATTAACAGAGCCGACCTTACGACAACAGTTTCATTTTCCATTTTCTGTTCTAAAGTTAGTAAAACAAGAGGCCCATGTGCTTTAACGGTCACCTGAAATTGCAGTTTGTCAATGTAGATTAATACATAGCCATATTAAAATTTTACTCTTGGATGTTGATTGATCGATGGATCCGACCTTAACGTTCTGGGAACAGCTATAG
>JAUMGZ010176162.1:0-14439 GCA_032359645.1 Pododesmus macrochisma | reverse complement strand
AGTAGTTGTGATGAACATGTGTAAGAGTAGTTATCAGTGTACAAGTAGTTGTGATGATAAAGTTATCAGTGTATGAGTAGTTGTGATGAACATGTGTAAGAGTAGTTATCAGTGTACAAGTAGTTGTGATGATAAAGTTATCAGTGTATGAGTAGTTGTGATGAACATGTGTAAGAGTAGTTATCAGTGTACAAGTAGTTGTGATGATAAAGTTATCAGTGTATGAGTAGTTGTGATGAACATGTGTAAGAGTAGTTATCAGTGTACAAGTAGTTGTGATGATAAAGTTATCAGTGTATGAGCAGTTGTGATGAATGTGTGTATGAGTAGTTGTGATGAATGTGTGTATGTGTATGTATCTTATTATATTACTCGTTCACTTTAGATTAACCTCTTTATTACATAGGTACAGCTAAATGTGACATATAATATGTTCCGTAATACTAAGTTATATGTACAGCTTAATGTGACATATAATATGTTCCGTAATACTAAGACTTCATGATCCTGCACTATGCACACTGTAAGATAAAACTAGAGTGTGTAAACAAATCAAATTCTTTCTGTAATATAAACTTGTTAAAGGTCACGGCTTACATTCTTATAATCCTGTAAATATGTGTGATAATATGCAACCAAAACATGGGTGTAGTTATTGCGGAAACAAAGATCCAGATTTCAATTTGATTTTGTTAAATGTCTAAAACAAAGAGTTGGCAACTGAAGTATGGTAAAGAGATTAATAAGTGTGAATGTTATCTTCTGTTTAATATACCCCCCACACCCAACCCTGACCCCCACTGAAGGACACTTCAACCTGTCTGATTGAGTAACATTACTTGAAACACAAACACTTTAGCCAATATGTAGCTCTCTAGGTCATCAAGGTACTCAAACTTCCCTATGTACCATGGAAAGGTGTCAAGCACAGGGAAGAACACATGACTATTTTACAGTGCTACTACACAAAAGATTTGAACCAAAGACAAAAATGGATAATTTTTTGTTTACAATGTACTTGTTGAGTATTTATCAGTGTACGAGTAGTTGTGATGATTAATATGTGTATGAGTAGTTATCAGTGTATGAGTAGTTGTGATGATGAATATGTGTACGAGTAGTTATCAGTGTATGAGTAGTTGTGATGAATATGTATGAGAGTAGTTGTCATTATATGAGTAGCTGTTATGAATGTGTGTATGAGTAGTTATCAGTGTACGAGTAGTTGTGATGATAAAGTTATCAGTGTATGAGTAGAAGTGATTATAAATATGTGTATGAGTAGTTATCAGTGTACGAGTAGTTGTGATGATGAAGTTATCAGTGTATGAGTAGAAGTGATTATAAATATGTGTATGAGTAGTTATCAGTGTATGAGTAGTTGTGATGATGAATATGTGTATGAGTAGATATCAGTGTATGAGTAGTTGTGATGATGAATATGTGTATGAGTAGATATCAGTGTATGAGTAGTTTTGATGATGAATATGTGTATGAGTAGTTGCGCTGAATGTGTGTATGAGTATGTATCGTATTTATTACTCGTTCACTTCAGATTAACCTCTTTTTTACATATGTACAGCTTAATGTGACATATAATATGTTCCGTAATTCTAAGTTATATGTACAGCTTAATGTGACATATAATATGTTCCGTAATACTAAGTTATATGTACAGCTTAATATGACATATAATATGTTCCGTAATACTAAGACTTCAGGATCCTGCACTATGCACACTCTTAGAAAAAACGTGTGTGTGTAAACAAATCAAATTCTTTCTGTTATATAAACTTGTTAAAGCTCACGGCTTACATTCTTATAATCCTTTAAATATGTGTGATAATATGCAACCAAAACATGGGTGTAGTTGATATTAATGTGGAAACAAAGATCCAGATTTCAATTTGATGTCATGAAATGTCGTAAACAAAGAGTGGGCAACTGAAGTATGGTAAAGTGATTAATAAGTGTGAAGGTTATCTTCTGTTTAATTAGGCTAAATAACGTCATGTTAACCTATATCATAACAAATGACCAAAAGGAGAAAAACGAAAGGATAGGACTGGAACTTCAAGCAGCGATAGGTTTTGTTTGTTTGTTTATTAGGGTTTAGTGTTCCTTTAACTCATGTACAGGTCATATTGAGACGGTGTCTGCTTGTGACAGTGCACACTTATGGAAACTTTATAGTGCTATCTCACTGAAAAACAATGCCACAGTCACATTGACATGAAACTTCACTTGGTCACATTGTGCTGACACCGAGCCAACCAGTCCTCCTCCTACCCAGTAATGCTGGGCACTTAGCAGGGAGCAATAAGATTGCCTTATTTATAAGTCTTAGGTTTTGACCCGACCGGGATTTGATAACTCGACCGATGATTCTAGCACTAGTCTACCAGCACAAAGTGAGCGTCCTAAACGTTTGGCCACCATGTTGGTCAAGCAGCGATAGGAACGGGAGATCAAAGCATTAGGGATATTATAGGAAGAAGATGAGCCCATACAACAGCATTTCCACATACTCTTATAGGAAACTTTACTGTATTCTTTATTGTGTCAGGGGTTAAAAAATCCCTGTACACAGGACCATCAGTTTAGCATGGACATACTGACATGACAATTTATAGAGCACTCTATCACATTATCCTGGTACCTAGCATAGGCTTTAATCAGTCAGAAAGGGGTCTGCCAGTCAAAAGCTTGCCAATTTTCATTGGCTGGTATAACCTGGCCTTGTAATACATGTAACATTAGATGTTTTCCTATCAACCATAACCTCTCTACAGGCCATGTGCCATGATTTGTTTGTATTAAGGGCTTATTGTCCGATCAACAGCCAAGGTCATTTACGGACGTGCCATTTTTACTGGTGGAGGAAACGGAGTACCCGGAGTAAACCACCGACCTACGGCAAGTCACTGGCAACTTTCTCACACCAGGCCGCCCCGGACGGGGATTGAACTAGGAGGTTAAAGGCTCTTATGAATACAAGTCGGGGACTTTAACCACTAGGCCACCGCGGCCCCCCATGTGACCATGAGTTTCAAGATAACAAGTCGGCGACTTTAACCACTGGCCACCACGGTCCCCCATGTGACCATGAGTTTCAAGATAACAAGTCAGCGACTTTAACCACTGGCCACCGCGGCCCCCCATGTGACCATGAGTTTCAAGATAACAAGTCGGCGACTTTAACCACTAGGCCACCACGGCCCCCCATGTGTTGACAGGTTGCAGTTATTTTGGTTAAAACATTTCAGACTTGTGTAAATATATGTTATTAAATGAATTGCATAATAAAAGTGTCATATTGCTTGCTGACACTGTATCAAAAACATAAATGTGAGCTAGGATATTGATATAGATCTATAGGTAGATGTTCTGGCACAGAAGTTGATCATTTATGTACTAGCACAGGTTTATTTTAACTAGGCTACAGACTAATTATCTTCATATCCATTCAGGTGTAACAATTTGTCAAGTTCTCACAATGTCAGATATTAAAATCATGAAGCTTCAATTAGTCAACAGAAATATAGAAATAGCATAAGGTCAGATTACAGACAGTACAGGTGAAGCAATGGTCAAATTCAGTGCAAGTAGAGATTGAAAAGCCAAGTTATAGAATCAATATATATATTTATATATAGAGTTTGCAAGGGTCAGATTCAATTTTAGTAGATTGTGCATTGATGTCAGAAATGGTCAAATTCAATGCAAGTTTAGAGTCTGTTACAATCAAATTCAATGTAAGAGGACTATGCAATGCTAAGATTTAATATAAGTAGGTATTGTCTGAAAAAGTTGTATGAAAAACAGAAAAAAGTTACCTGTACTGCAAGTTTACCCATGATAGTTTTGCCATTTGTTTGAAGGTTTAATTTTTGTACGTTTTTTGTAGCTAATCTTAAGAGGACTATTCTATGTGATGAATGCTTAACTCAAAGCATGTTCCCTTAATTAAAAACTTGAATTCTCCCTATTTGGGCCTCTCTACCTTAAAAAGAATTCTAAAGATATAAGAACAATTTTTCTTCTTCTTGTATGCAGTATTGACAAAGATAAAAATCTGTTCTTCCTGTTGGAACCTCATTTAATCTTTATCAGTGAGACGTTAAATTGAAAATGGAAAAAGTTTATTCCTCCCTTTTGAGCCCCGTTATCTTGTAAGTACATGTAACAGTTGATAAAAGGACAGCAGTGCCTTACATTGAATACACTACAACAGCATGCTGCAATGTATTACAGTCCAGCTAAAATCACACAAATGCACATGGCTTGAGATATCTCCATTCTGGCACATCTTATTTCGAAATCTCTAGTACAACAGGTTTTAACTGGTGCAGATCTTGATTTCAACATGAACAAATAGTTTTATGGGTTGTTTTCATAAAATGATATGCTACACTGGTACTGCATAATACCTCTAAATATGTGCACACACACACACACACAGCATAATTAATGGATCATAGCCGATCAACAACCAAGTGGGTCAATGCAGGATATATATATACATGTACATACCTTTAAATAATTCAAATAGGAATCAATTATACAAGCACTGCTTACAAGAAGCTTTGTATACTTGTGCAGATTGAAATACACCTGGTATACTCTACCATAGAATGTAAACTATGCTTTCTTTTAAATCCGCTGAAAGAAGATCGACTTCTTGTTTACTCACAATTAGAATTTTAAGTTTGTGGAGATGAGCTGTGGAAGAGCGATTGATTAAGAATATGTTCTTTGTAGTTAACGACTATATCAAAATATTCCTAAATATTTTATTACCATAAGACGAACCTTCAACATGACAATTATAGGTAGATTTCTGACAACTAAAATCCCCTCCCACAAACTTCTTTAAAGTACACTTCTACTCTAGCTGTACGGAAATACAAACGTTAAAAGTGTCTTCTATCTGTCAACCAGTCCATTACTAAAATTACCAGTTTTTACTAGAGTTACCCATAATGCACCAGGTGAACCGTGGCAGCATCGAGGTTGCATACACTTTGTTCACCATCAATAATTACCGAAGGTACAAATGTATTGAAGTAATGAAATCACCGATACATAAAAACAGCACCAGCTATCATAAAAAATCTATTTTCCCTTCAATCATCTACGTGTCAGCGGAAGCGTCTTCTTTGACCTGAGCTACACATAAATCAACACTCACATGCAATCCTTTAGCTAGAGACTCTTACAAGATTCTTTGGAGAAAAATTCCCAATATCTGGGACCCTTATTAAGTTTCGTTACAACCCTTCTTCTCTGACCTAAGTTATACCATTTATCAAATCTCACATGCAATCCTTAAGCTAGACTCTTACAAGATTCTTTGGAGAAAAATTCCCAATATCTGGGACTCTTATTAAGTTTCAACAACCCTTCTTCTTTGACCTAAGTTACACCATTAATCAAATCTCACATGCAATCCTTTAGCAGGACTCTTACAAGATTCTTTGGAAAAAATTCCCAATATCTGGGACCCTTATTAAGTTTCAACAACCCTTTTTCTTTGACCTAAGTTACACCATTTATCATCACTGGCATGCAATCCCTTAGTTTCTAACAAAGCTGCGAAAAAAATCCCTACATACAGAACTTATATCGTTACCTTGTGTTCCTTGAAAGCTCTCCTGTCACAAGTGACATGGTGAAATAGACCCTTTTATAACAGTCAGATATCCTTTAATAATGATCTTTGAAAAATGTAAAGCCCCAAAGCTATATCTGAACTTTTTAGAAAAGGAGAATTGTCAGTAAAAGATATGACCTAATGTATGCAAATTAACAATTCTCTGTAAAATAAACTTAATTATTTTCATTCCTGTCATCAGATCTCTGTCTAATAAAATCATCAAGTAATACATTTCTTCTGAAACAATAAGTTAACGTTTTTAATTGGCTGTCAAATTTAACCTACAAGCGAACAGTGTTTCAGAGCTATTTTTAACTTCCTTTACTAAAAATTTGTTGTAGGAAAACAAAAATACCCTTTGACAAAAATAACAGATTACGTCGTATCTACAACAATACTCTGAATAATTTTAGGAAGTACACACCCCCAAGGAAACAACATGAACAAATTTCCTAACTTAAATAAAAAGGATTATTTTTAGCATATGGTACAGACTTAATTCTCTATGTAATGCCATTGAGATATTTTGTGTGGGAACTAGCACAGGGAAAGAGTGGACTTGTCACAAGTGGGTCTATTTCCCGAGATAAAACGAGGACAATTACACAACGGAAATACAGAAGAAATGTCCTCAACACACCAGTGAAATCTACACTCAATGACTTGTTTTCTAACTCTTCTGCACATGTTAACGTCATACATTGAACTAGATCACTTTATTAATGGCCTATGGGTTGGTGTATATAGGTTTTTAGGAATGTAAACAGTGTTACGTCACGATTTGATGTACAGGTACAATAGGTGCACAACAGCTGGTTTGAATATTACTACGTCGTAACCTCTTTCATATTTTAGGCGACAATAAACTGATATGACATATAAAAGATATGATATAAGTTTCACCGATAAAAGTTAAGATGTTGGTTGGAAATGTGTCAAATTTAACCATCAAAGTTAAAAAAAAAAATTCCAAATGATGGGCTTATTTCATTCTTTACTCTTTAGAAGATGGAAGCAGCCTTCAATTTCTTTAATTCTAGTTTTATCATGGAACAAGTAATAAAATAGAGAATGATGTATTTGTTTATGAAATAGTTTTTTTTTTAAATAATTTTTTTTTAGAGAACTTTAAGAAATTATATTAGAACAAAAAAAAACATCCTCTAAAACACAGAACACATCAATAATGTTGACTATCTTACCTGCCTATCTGGAGCTGATCATGTACATGAAGTTTACTGGCTTGATGACCGCTGAGATTGACCACTCCACAGTCATATTAGTTTGACTGTGGGCTGCGGTCAGAGGTCTCGAGTCCAGTTCTTTCAGCATCCACAGTCCGACCTTCATGGCTTTCTATAAGCCTTGTCCCAGCAGGAATGGCTGATTGACCATCAAACAGGTAAACCAATTTAAAGTAATTAACACTCTTGGACAGGTAGATCAGACTAAAACATGACTATTAGTGTATATATAGAGTAAATCAGTATTTTTACAATCCAGCAGTTGTACTGTGCACGAACCTGCCAAGAAGACGCACTCCATTCAAGTTATTGACCTTAAAAGTTTATGACGGCAATTCGTTGTTGTGCATTAAATGATAATGGTGGGCACGTAGTAGTAAGTACACAAGATTTTACAATTGTTTGACTCGGTGAATGCATAAGAACCACAATGCGTGTCCATAGGTGAACACAGTGTTGTTACGCTTGACATACAAATCTCACCTGTACTACCAACACACACCTGGTAATTCACAAATATCTCTTCAAAAATCCAGTTTTCTAACAACACCTCAGCCAAATTTTCTAAACTTTCTCCAAGAGTATTAAGAGTTTTAGTGAACCACTTGTTCTACCAGTTGTGCCATTTGGCAGTTAGATAACCTAGGGTTCAAAGTTGTACAACATTGCGTCCTCAGTCTTTGTTCTCCTCTCTGCAGTTAAAAAAGATTCAATGATTTAGATATAAGGCAGGAAAAAAAGAATGCAAAACACAATAAAACATTTGTGTGTACATTTAAAAAGCAGGGGTCAAAATAGTGGGTTCATTGTATAAGTATTCATTTTTTACCTGTATTACAAGACGTATATCAATTTATATCCATATAGATATAAATATATATATATATGTAAAAGAGTCAGTCTCTTACCTTGGAAGCATTACTGCCTGTGGTTCGATAGGTGTGCTAGGTGAATATAAGCATAACTATCTACTGCATGTGTTTATAAACATGTACAGGTATTAATTCCACAACTCTACACACGTTTACGTATTACACACAAAACATTGTATATTCATGAATGAATGATTGATTTTACCTTCAGCATAACATCACCGTAACACAAGGAAAGTAATAGTAAAAACACCGCTAACATACCATTTAAGAACAGGTAAACTTATTGTGAAATTTCACCAGCCCACGTTACATTTAATACAGTGCGCCGGTGTTCATATCTTAAAAACAAACAGCTTACTAGGCTACAATAGATTGCACAGAATGTAGGTGTACACACTCAATAAGCAGCAGACCTTTTAAATATATGTGTAAAAAAACACAGATAAAATAAATTTACCTGTATCATCCAAGGTGACGCTCCTCGACAACACGGACAGGTAGGTAAATAAGTAATTGTTAATGGATAGTTAGTCAGAGTGCTGACCCCCCCTCTCAATATAGGTAAGTAAGCGCAACTTACCTACACTACTGCAGTGGTACAGAAGAAATTTACTATGTTCAGTGTCATAGTTCACTTCAACGCTTCTCTGGCTCCAAGGATCCTACAACATTATAGTCGCCACTTGTTTGACACTGAATCTGTAACCTTTGGGTGCTGGTCCGCCTTTCAGTTGTACGCCAGCAGCAGTAAAGTGCTTGTTTAACGGTGAGTCCCGAGAAAGCCCCCGTTTAACATCATATATGTATAAACTTTCACAAAAACTCTTGACATCTAATGTTAGGTGTGTGCGTGCACTATAGAGTTTCAACTTGTGTCCATCTACCTGAGCTGTGGCAGTGTAATATTATAAGGGTGTACTATACGCTATGTATCTTGCCTCTCTTAAAGTCCCCCTACGCTTTGGTGAAAATGGGTGTTCAGGTATGGAACATGCTATTTTAGCTGTTTTTCAAACTCTGGTATTGAAAGGGCAGTCTAAATTTAAAATTCCACATCGTTAAAGCCTACATAATGTTACATCTGTCTTTTGTGATGTTGCGAGGGCAGTAGTGGGTCTCTGACCAATACCCGAGGAGCGAGATAATACTAGTCATTTAAAACCTGGCTTGTAGTGTCACAGCATTGTTTGGTTGGGCTGATCGCTTGAACTGGTTCTGCAAGATGAAAGAAAAATGCATTCATTAAAGTAAACACTTCACTTACCATATCTAAGATGTCAGGACCTTGCAATGGCCTAAAGCTGTACAGTAAATACAATGGCTAGTTGTATACCATAAAGTCCCTCACTGACACTGGTCTCTACACCCAGTCCCACCCATTGCCCCAAGATCACCACCTATGTGGACCGCAGTTAATTAGCTATGAAAGTATTACATCAACCATTGCCAAAACGTTTACAAGTTTCCTGCTACAGCTAGCATTATAAGTTTACAAGTGATACTAAAATAAGCTATGAAATCTACTTTGTAAAAAGCACTAGCATGAAACATTATATTAGTGAAGTATGGGTAATAAACGGCACAGCTTGTTTAATAACTACACATTTCCCTTTTTGAAACTGTCTTTGAAGCCCTAACTTCTATACTGGTTTGCTCCCAAAGCAAAATTTCGCAGGAATAAATGCAAAAATCTAACTTAAAAACTTGGTTAGATTCGAACAAAAATACATGAGAATATTTGCATCATCTGTTCTGGTCCGGGTGATGTATTTATACACAATAAGTGATTACAGGGTTAACTTAACAATTATTTCATGAGCTTTATTGAGTGCTACCTCGTATTTTGTAGTTACGAGAATGACACAATTGTATTCTATTTTCTAGACAAAGGGAAAAGGAGTAAAAACCCTAAAAGACTCTTTATTCTGAATGGTAAGCAGAATTCTCAATCAGCAAAAGACTTGTCCACAATAGTTCTTTATCATTCTGAATTTCGTAGCTTACCGTTATTTCAATATTTTAGTTTAAACAATATTTTATTTTCAGTATAATCATAAATATTTATAATAGGGCATACATTAAGATCTGGCTACAAGACATTGGTTCATATGTAAAGTTGTCTCCAGGTACAATACAACAGTAGCTCAACATTCAATAAATAAATATATAATATCTGTTTAAATTAACAGTTTGTATATAAATGACAGTTTAACTTTAGGTGCTAAATTTAAAGGTAGGTACATTGTATATGATGATGGGGAAGAACAAATGAAGAAGAGTATTCTAATATTTTACTATCTAATCAATTCGTCGCATAATCTAATTTTTCTATATCCAAACTAACTTTCCCATGATTGTTTGACAGTCATTTTTAATGTATACAATTTTCATAGAAATCTCTGTTTAATTGCTATACAACTTTTAAATAATAATCAGGATAACTACCTCTTCAACTTGCAAGCAACAAAAAATGACATGAATTATCTCCCCTTAAGTATATTTCCTTCACAAATTAATAGTTTGTTTGTGTGTTTCCTTATTCTATTATTATAGGTTTTATTGTCACTTTGACAATATAACAGTGATATTGTGACATATCAGGATTTAAATAAGAATATTTTGGTGAATTTTTGTCTGCTGAACAAGAATGAAAAAGTTTTTCTTGTGAGATATTTCTCGAAGTAGTGCATGTAATGTTCAGTTTTTGTTGTAAAACATTTCTCAAATTAATGAATGTAATAAGTTTTTCTTGTAAAATATTTCTCAAAGTAATGATTGTAATATAAAGTTATCTTGTAAAAAATAATCTCTGCTCAGTACGTACGTATGGTCAATTTACAAATAAGATTGTCTCATCAAAACATATAAAAATAAAATAACTTAAATATTTATCACATTTGTATTATACAAAGACAAAGTGTATACATACATTTTATTATGTTTTTGTTGATTGTCTTCCACGATACTCAGTTTTCTTTTTGTAAATATTTTGAAAGACGTAATGCATTTTTATGACCCAATCATGTGAAAACACTCCTATCTCGATGCATCATTAAACCACAACAAAATATGGCCTTTAAAATCTGAACATCACATCCAAACACCTATCCCCGTGCCCACATATAAATTTTAATATGTCAATGAGTTTAATATAAGATTATAACACCACCAGTTTTAAACCATCGGCCTGTATCTGGCTGTCATTCATCAATGTCAGTGCAATTCAAGCCGAGGGACAAGGGGAGTTCAATGGCCCTGATACAAAAAGTTCATACTGATAGTTATTGCGTTTTTTCCCTGTTCCGTTAATCTTGTCGAGTAGCAATTAAAGTTTCAACTTTTAGTCCAGATCTCTGAGCTTTCAAATTAACATAATACAACAAAACTCAAACATCATATAAACATGTAAAAATGCAACTTTTGGTCAACTACAGTGTATAGAATTTCTTTTCTTCAAGTACTTGTAAAATGACAATATTTGATCAATATTGTTACATAATTTCAACTATTTATCCTGCCCTGAATTTTTAAACTAGCATATATATATAATGTGACAAATAATAAAACTTGGGCTTCTTGTAATAAATAATAAAGAAGTACATATTTCAGATTGCTTTGATACTTATATTTATTGATCTTTTTATAAATAGTCGTGTAGTAGATCAATACTGTTGCATAATCAACTCTGTCTTATAAGAATCAGCTTTGCAGCATAAAACAAAACAAACTGCACTGATGGGTAGTAATTGAAAAGAATAACAAATAGATGATCAAGACAGAAGTAACCTATAAAGAGGCCCAAAATAAAGTGAAATCTTTCTGTCTTATATCTGTTATATTTAAAAAATAAATTTCTGATGCACAACAGAATTTTTAAGAGTTTAGATGCAAATTTTACTCTTCTAATGGAATTCTGTATCAAATTATGCATTAAGTCAAAAAGGTAAAAACCTTATAAACAAATCCCTTTCCAGAAATATGATAAAGTTCAGATTATAATTTTCCTCATTCCAAAACTGAGAACAAATAATTTGACTGAGAAGACACCTTATCATTCTCTGAACATCAATCAGTAATAAAGAAATGTCTAAATGACAATATTTCAACAAAAGGATTATGGAAATGATCAGCTATGAAGGGAGATAACTGCAAAAATATTTGATTTATTTGGTCATATAATTAGACATTCAAATGGAAAATTCTATCATTGCGAAGCACGTCATATCATATTTGTTCAGAATATGAATGTAATAAATAGTCTTTTGTCTGTGCATCAGGCTATAACTTGCATGAACTAATGAATAATGGACACAGATAACCAATGGAGTCCTTTATCTGGCCAGATTGGCAAAAACGAAGATTGCTCGAGATAAAACAAGAGATTTATACTGAAATCATGTACAAAGCAGCCTAATAAATCCAAAATTGTTTGTGAAAATCCTTATATTTTTTAAAAATATATTCAATTCTGGAAATTAAAAGTTCCTTCAAAAATATATTTAAATGAAGGATTTTAGGAATTTTTTTTTGAAGGTGGTATAATTCTCAACAACTCACATTATTTGTCTGATTTTCTTCCTTATTTAATAACTTTTTTTCTTGAAGTTTTGTAATATATCTTAATCATAAATTCTATATTAATTTCCTGACATCACTTAACTCTCATGAAAACGTTTTATCCAATCTTTTATCAAACATAACTGTCTTGATACTGTAGTTGATGTTAGAGTGTCCTAGATGACTTCAAATTGACATTGACTGTGAAATACACACAAATCTTTAATTCTATAACATCAGAGATTCTACTTAAGTTGATTCCAGGGTACTTTTGCAGCTGTTGATTGATGTGTTTCATTGTTATAATGATAACATGTTTTATGTCTTTCGGCAACTTAATTTTTTTTTTAAATCTCTTTGTTTTTGTTACCAAAATTTGAAGGATTTGTCTTAACTGATAACTCCAGAAAAAGAACTCATGCTTATGCAAATTTGAGCAAAACACAAAAAAAAACACAAACAAATTTACAACAACAAATATTCTGAGCTGTTTGCAGACAAACATATTTTTGTAATGGTCACAAATGCTGTTTGACAGCACAAATGTTTGTAAGTTCACAGGGGCATGAAGAAAGAATGTTAACAGAGTCAATAAAGGCTATCTAATTTAGATTCTAGATACTTTAAGTGTTGTTTTAATTTCCCTATGCAATCATATTTGATGTGAAGCTGTACTGTATCAGTCTTAGCTTTCGACACAGTGACTCCATGTTGTGTGTATTGTATGGAGATTGCATGCGAAACGTGAACATAAATCACTCTATTATTTCAATTCAGTGTGACTCGACCCAGTTCTCCATGAAATGCAATTTACAAACATCTTCTTGATGGCTTAATCAATATCACATGAAAAAATGGATGTTCCTTTCACATTAAAGCTAGCTTCTGAGAATGAAAGTTTGCTTAAAGCAAGTGAATTTCTATTCTGTAAGTGCATAACGCATTATGACATGTCAATTAACTTCAAGCCACACCCCCTATATAGAAGAGAAGTTCATTTCAGTACATTTGTTTTTGAAATCAATATTTTCAATATGCTTTGCAAAGCAAATTCAGGTTAGAAATATTTCTTAAACAAAAAGCGTGAAGTTGATCAAAATCATCTTTCCTCATTTTTAATATTGCTATCTTGTTCTATTTCACCTTTTTCTCATTTCAATATTACTATCTCAATTCATTTCAATATTACTATTTCAATTCATTTCAAACTCTTCTATTAAAACTAAAAAAAAATCACTTTAAAGTCTATAATTAGAAGGTACCCAGGTGGAAAAACAACAGTTCAAAGAATTTAACCTTCACAGCCAGGAATACTACAGCAATAAAATGATAACAACTATACCAAAAATAAATACACAACACAAATCCTTTACAATTCTTGTTGCAACAAACATCTTAATAAAAGCATTGCCTTCAAACGGATTCACCAAGTCGTGACCGAATTGACAGCAATTATAGGGTACAGGCCAATTGTCAAGTCAATCCACAAGGTAAATTCATTAAGAATGCAGCCTGCATAACCAATATAAAACTGTAAAGCATATTGCCTGAATCAGCAGTGACTTGCATTATAGACAAGCACAATAGGTACAGAATAAAGTGGACATTTATATCATAGACATCCAACTCTAGTAGATTTCTATGTATCAGTTACAAATAAATTTCTTATGTAGTGCTTTATCATAGACATGCATTTTAATTTTAGTATGTACCAGCAAAGAAAAATGATGTTTTTGTTTGTTTATTTGTTCATTCGGGTTTAACATCCCTTCGACTCATGTGTAGGTCATATCGATACAGTGTCTGCCTGTGACAGTGCACACTGATGGTGACTTTATAGTGCTGTTTAACTGAAATATCATGCTGCAGACACATTGATATGATACTTCACTCAGTCACATTATCCTGACACAGAGCCAACCAAACCTCCTCCTACCAAGTAATGCTGAGCCTTTACCAGTGAGCGAGAAGATTGCCTTATGTTTGATGCTGCAGGGAATGGAACCTGTGCCTACTCGATCACGAGGCAAATCCTCTACCTCTGAGCATTTAAGTAAATTGATGTAAAACAAGGTTAAGTTTTTATGCAGAAAACTGTATCACAAAT
>JAUMGZ010176161.1:13922-26017 GCA_032359645.1 Pododesmus macrochisma | reverse complement strand
GAAGCCTACGGTGTTTATTAAAAAAGAAAATTGACTGCTTATTTGTAATGATTCTCAAGGAATCAAATAAAAATATTTGATCTGTTCGTTCATCTACATATCTATAACTTCTAACTGCAAATTATATAATTAAACAATGACCTGATGTTTTCTCCAAAGATTCATTTCCAAATCAGACACTTAACATATCGTATGATCTTTTTTTTTACAAACGTCACAAAAATGAGAACCTCCTTTGTAATATTTTGCGAGGGTGTATTGAAATATTTCTAATTGTTTCTCCAGTAATGATTATAATGCAAGAGATAATTACTGGAGTGACGTCTGTGTCTGTGTTTTAATTAATTATCATAGATTAATTATAACATCATTTGTGCTTCCCCTGCAGCTAAATTTCAACATCGCTCATATGTGTTGTATATTGAGGGCGTTGGCGATGATCGACAATCGAGTCAATATCAAGGACAAACAGATTAAAAGAAAATAGTTAGCATAAAACTATTGATCTACGCAAAACTCATTATTTTTTAACAATATGCCGCACGTCATAAAAAATGAGCCAATGTGTTCAGCGCATAATCAATCATTGATGTTGTTAACTAAACTATTCTAATTTTATTTTATTGTTTTATTTTGTAGATTATTAAACGAAGGAGAGAAACGCCCTTTCGTTGACGAGGCCGAAAGATTAAGAGTACAACACAAGAAAGACTACCCTGACTACAAATATCAGCCCCGCAGACGAAAACCATTAAAGAATGCCAATGGGAACCAACAGGACACCGGAAGTATAAACCCGGGGATACTGTTTAAAGGATTGCACGATCGATCACCCTCCGCTATCAGTGACGGCGATTCGAGTGACTGCTCCAACCACAACAATCACAACGGGCCACCCACCCCACCGACCACACCCAACCACCAGGATCTCATTACTCTGAAGTGTATGCCAGATAGGCTAAGACACAGGTCCCATATCCCAGGTATGTTTGAAACTTCTACTACACATACAGGCTTCAACAAGATTAACAACCTCTAGGTGTCCTTTTTCACATATTAAAATTCCTATGAGCGTCATGGAACCCACACTGTTATATTAAGTTAAAGAAAACATAATGTAAGCACTGCAATCTTCTAAGAGATAGTTGCAACAAAAAAAAACCACAACATTTTTTGAATATATCCATTGGTATAGCTTACAACAATGAGTGTAATGAAAGTGAAAATGTTGCATTCGATCTTTGTATTTCATTATCAATATATTGAAATTAATAAATCCTTCATTTATAAATTGCAGGACATCCAATAGACTTCACTCGTGTCGACCTGAGAGACTTTGGAACGGAAGTTGGCAACATCCCTATTGACAATTTTGACGACCATGAACTTGATCAGTATTTGCCAACAACTGGATCTCAAATGCCTATTGCGCATGCACAAGAACTATACACTTCCTGTTATGGACAAACGCCATCCTCTTCCACACCGTCCTCGTGGACGGGTTCTTATCGCCTGTCTTCCGGTATGTGCCTCCCGCCTTATGCCATGCCACCCAGTGACATATCTTCACCGTACGACCTCTCAAACCACTCCCCACAGAATACGAGCAATGGTTCGTCCCACTCACCAAGTCTCCACAGTCCGTCCTACCCATCAAACGCGAGTGCTCCCGTAAACACGATTACAGAATGTAAATATAGGAGCGACGACGATCAGTCGGCCGTAAAACTTGAGCCTCTGTCGACCAGACAGACAGCTACAGCTCAACAGCAGCAACAACAACAATCTTCTCAGAACCAGTTTGAAACATATGACATTTCTCCTCCTCCAAGATATGACAGCACCCATCAAGGAAACCAGTTCAGTGTTATAAACCAACACAGTTCGTACCCAACTAGCTCGGTATCTCAGCCGTACCAATACATGTCTAGGCAGATGTTCAACCCCATCCCTGCCGCAGTTCCAACCGAACAGACATGGAATAGGTACACGTAAGACTTTTAGTGCTGGACAAAGACTAGTTTTTAATATTGCTATTTTAAATATATTGTTTGTATATGGTCTCTGTCACAACACAAACTACCGACTCGTGCTAAGTGTACATATACAATTTGGCTGCATACGTGTAACATTTTGCTGCATATGTGTGCACGTTAAACATGATCTATGAATAGTGAATACTTCACGGCTACACATGTGGGCAAATTTATTTCTCAATTCTTCGTTTTGTGAGTGTACATCAATATCGATTTTATAATATTTAGTTTGCGTTTACGCCCAAATGATTAGATAATCGTCTTAGCGTTATGCATCCCACAAAATGCATCCGTTCTCTTTTACTTCCGGTAGACACAAACTTCCTGTAAAACGGGCCTCGTTGTGAAATATAGAAATTGAAAGTAAAAGTGAATCTTATTACTGAATGTGCAGGTGGGTGGGTGAGCGTGAGAAAACTTTGATATAGTGTGTTTTATATGTTACTGATATGTGTAACACGTGCAAGGTTTCATAAACATCACGTGTATAATTTGCATAATTTATGATCACTGTTTTTGTTCATACACACAATTCAATTAACTATTTCCTCATAATAAATTATAATTGCAATATATTTATTTAAAATATATACAATGTTGTACAGGCTGATTTAAATGGCAGCATCTTAGGTTTTTGCGTACACTTCACTCGAACTCGCCCAGTGTATTAGTTATTTCGAGTTCTAAACTTATTCTGCACTGGTAATTTTGAAATAAATATCGATTCACAAAATTCCTCATTTGTTTTTAAAAGTAACAATAATCAGCTGAGTATGATTTTCATTTGCGAATTTAAGCTGAGCACACGCTCAATCATATCTTTTTTCGACACAAAAGTAACAATTTAGTTGGTCATGAATCATAAGTTTGAGCTTGAATTCGTGCTTAACTCCGCTTGAGTTTCATTTTATAGTCATCGGGCCAAAAGCATAAAACTTCCTGAGCATATACTCAGCTGAGTATGACTTTCATGTGTAAATTCAAGCTGAGAATCTGCTCATCCATATTTTATTTCGACACAACAGTTATACATTTTTTTGAGCATGGAACATCAGTTTGAGCATGAATTCGTGCTCAACTCAAGTTTGAAGTTTTATTTTCTTCATAATCACGGGTTCTGGTAACCTTTTTGTTTAAGAGTTTTGAATCATTCTCATTTTCATTACCAACACTTTCGTACGAAGATTTATAAATATTTGATATTCGCATTCATATAAAAGGTGCTGAACATTTTAAAGCGAGTCCCGACACTCGTCACATTTTTAAAGCATTGTATTAAATACGTGTATGCTTTACAACCGCATCTGTGTTATCAATGGTGTAGAATTGTATAGACGAGAGAGAGAGAGAGAGAGAGAGAGAGAGAGAGAGAGTATTTTTATAACAACAATCTTGCATTAATCATTTCATGGTGAAAACGAAGAAATTCAATATATTCTGTGGTCTTTTACTAAAACTGTCCCGCGGAATGTTGTTAAACTATTATTGTATTTATGTTACGGAGAATAATTTAGATTAGATATAGCTAATGCAGATAACCTATGCAGACTAAGATACAAGGGTGCCAGATCTCTTATTAATACAAATTGTATATTATATGCTTTTATATGTCATCATTGATGTGATATTTGTAAATAAACAATTGTATGATGTAAATATTATTTTTAAAGAAAATGTTTATCTATTAAAATTTCCAGATATTTAAACCTTATCTTTTGTGTTCAATTAAAGGCCCCCCAACGTATACGTGCAATGCCCTTTAGTATTGAGATAACTACCCTTCTGTCTATAAATACAATTTTTTATCAAATGACGTCAGTCCTGGATCCTTGTAGAGTTCCCGTGAAGCTTTGTTGACGTCACGGCGATACTAAGACGTCAATGGGAAATCTTCATTGATATAGGCGACCTCGTCTCACTTCACAGAAGTCCTTAGGTGTCCCCTTTATCGAGATAGTCATGGTGCAGGACGTTTGTACTGTCATCCTCGTTATCAAGGTTAAGGGACCTTATTGCTGTTCACACTCTTATGAATGTTTGCGTACAATTTGTCAAACCAAGGTATCGCATGTCGAAGACTGATCTAGGACAAATCTATTTCCTTTTAATACAGCACGCTTTCTTCATATAACGTCCACACATAAAGTGTATATATGGTTTTGTTCAGTATTTCCTTGTTTTTTTTTTTGTATTCAAATGTGTAATACCACCGACGTTATACACTTTTATTCGTTGCTGAGTTGGCGATGTTTACATGGACCTTTAATATCAAATGTTGATTTAGACAGAGAAAATGTTATATGTAACGCAATATACACGCTCTTTTCTATCTCTTGAACGCCTGGTGTTTTTTTTCTTTTTTTCTAAATCCAATTTTTTTTTAGATTTGTTGCGTTACTAGCGCTGTTATTTCTCATTGTGTTGTGTTGGTCTGTGTATTCTCTGTTGTGTTTTTTTTATTATTTTGTATTCTTCCAGAAACATATTTTTTTTCCTATCTTGATTATTTCAGCGTTATTGTGTCTCATGTTCTTTAAAGTGGCATACACACTCCGGTACTATGAAAGCAATTACTTCAATAAAACGCATTATTTATAATAGAATTATAATAAGATGATGTGTCATAAAATGAATACTTTTGATAAGTTAGATATCAAGGTTCAAGCCAGCGAAATATAGAAATATCCACGAAGACCCGCCTCATGATGGACAATATCTCTCATAAGTATGCAGACGTAGTTATGCTGGACAATGGTTTAGTTTTAAAAAGCATCAATACCCGTTAAAAGTCCCGTTATTCTCACGCACACGCATATAAGCAATGGCAAAATTCACTGTTTCTCGTGTCCAGGTAACATCGTATCATTATACACCTTTATCAGTGAATGAACTCTACCCGATAACATAAACACAAAACACCAACACTGTCTAGATATCTGTCTCGAGCAATACCCATGTTAAGACAATTTGGGGGGTGTTGTACTCAAACATCGCAACTGTGTCTTGTATTATGACGGACTTCCTTGCGTCATATATTAAAATTGCGTCTTATATTCTGACAGTGTTTTAGCGTCTTAGATTCTGACAGTGTAACAGTGTCTTATATTCTGACAGTGTTTTTGCGTCTTATATTCTGACAGTGTTGTTGCGTCTAATAATCTGACAGTGTTTCTGTGTCTTATATTTTGACAGTGTCACTGTGACTTAAATTCTGACAGTGTCATTGTGTAGTATATTCTGACAGTGTGAGTGTGTTTTGTATTCTGACAGTGTCACTGTGTCTTATATTTTGACAGTGTCATTGCCTTTTATATTCTGACAATGTGACTGTGTCTTATTTTCTTACAGTGTCATTGAGTCTTATATTTTGACATTGTGACCTTGTTTTGTATTCTGACAGTGTCATTGCGTGTTATATTCTGACAGTGTCACTGTGTCTTATATTTTGACAGTGTCATTGCGTGTTATATTCTGACAGTGTCACTGTGTCTTATATTCTGACAGTGTCATTGCGTCTTATATTCTGACAGTGTCATTGTGTCATATATTCTGACAGTGTCATTGCGTCGTATATTCTGACAGTATGACTGTGTCATATATTCTGACAGTGTCACGGTGTCTTTTATTCTGACAGTGTCATTGCGTCGTATATTCTGACAGTGTTTTTGCGTCTTATATTTTGACAGTGTCACTGTGTTTTATATTCTGACAGTGTCACTGGGTCTTATATTCTGACAGTTTCATTGGGTCTTATGTTTTGACAGTGTGACTGTGTTTTGTATTCTGACAGTTTCACAGGTCTTATAATCTAACAGTGTCATTGCGTGTTATATTCTGACAGTGTCATTGCGTCGTATATTCTGATAGTGTGAATGTGTTTTGTATTCTGACAGTGTGACTGTGTCTTATATTCTGACAGTGTCACTGTGTCTTATACTCTGACAGTGTCATTGTGTCTTATATTCTAACAGTGTTTTTGCGTCTAATTTTCTGACAGTGTCACTGTGTTTTGAATTCCGACAGTGTCACTGTGTCTTATATTCTGACAGTGTCATAACGTCTTATATTCTGAAAGTGTGACTGTGTTTCGTATTCTGACAGTGTGACTGTGTCTTATATTCTGACAGTGTCACTGTGTCTTATACTCTGACAGTGTCACTGTGTCTTATATTCTGACAGTGTTATTGTGTTTTTTATATTTTGGCAATGTCATTGCCGGTGATATTCTGACAGTGTCATTGCGTCGTATATTCTGACATTGTAATTTTGTCGTATATTCTGACAGTGTCACCGTGTTTTGTATTCTGACAGTGCACTGTGTCTTATAGTCTGACAGTGTCACTGTGTCTTATATTCTGACAGTGTCACTGTGTCTTATATTCTGACAGTGTCATAACGTCTTAAATTCTGACAGTGTAACTGTGTTTTGTATTCTGACAGTGTGACTGTGTCTTATATTCTGAAAGTGTCACTGTGTCTGATATTCTTACAGTGTCATTGTGTTTTTTAAAATTCTGGCAATGTCATTGCGTGTAATATTCTGACAGTGTCACTGTGTTTTATATTCTGACAGTGCCATAGTGTCTTATATTCTGACAGTGTCACTAGGTCGTATATTCTGACAGTGTCATTGCCTTTTATTTTCTGACACTGCAACTGTGTCTTATATTCTGACAGTGTCATTGTGTCTTATACTCTGACAGTGTCATTGCGTCTTATACTCTGACATTGTTTTTACGTCTTATTTTCTGACAGTGTCACTGTGTTTTATATTCTGACAGTGTCACTGTGTCTTATATTCTGACAGTGTCATTGCGTCGTATATTCTGACAGTATGACTGTGTTTTGAATTCTGACAGTGTCACTGTGTCTTATAATCTGACAGTATCACTGTGTCTTATATTCTAACAGTGTCATTGTGTTTTTTATATTCTGGCAATGTCATCGCGTCTTACATTCTGACAGTGTCATTGTGTCGTGTACTCTGACAGTGTCACTGTGTCTTATACTCTGAAAGTGTCACTGTGTCTTATATTCTAACAGTGTTATTGTGTATTTATATTCTGACAATGTCATTGAATCTTATATTCTGCCAGTGTCATTGCGTCTAACATCCTGACAGTGCCATTGCGTCGTATATTCTAACAGTGTGAATGTGTTTTGTATTCTGACAGTATCATTTATTCTGATATTCTGACAGTGTCATTGTGTTTTAAATTCTGACAGTGTCATTGTGTTTTAAATTCTGACAGTGTCATTGTGTTTTAAATTCTGACAGTGTCATTGCGTCTTATATTCTGAAAGTGTTTTTGTGTCTTTTATTCTGACAGTGTCATTGCGTCGTATATTCTGACAGTGTGAATTTGTTTTTTATTCTGACAGTATCATTTAGTCTGATATTCTGACAGTGTCATTGTGTTTTAAATTCTGACAGTGTCATTGCGTCTTTTATTGTGACAGTGTCATTGAGTCTTATATTCTGACAGTGTCATTGCGTCGTTTATTCTGACAGTGTGAATTTGTTTTGTATTCTGACAGTATCATTTAGTCTGATATTCTGATAGTGTCACTGTGTTTTAAATTCTGAAAGTGTTTTTGCGTCTTATACTCTGACAGTTTTTTATGTCTTATATTCTGACAGTGTCATTGCGTCTTATACTCTGACAGTGTCATTGAGTCTTTTATTCTGACAGTGTCATTGAGTCTTATATTCTGACAGAGTCATTGCGTTTTATATTCTGACAGTGTCATTGCGTCGTATATTTTGACAGCGTGACTGTGTTTTGTATTCTGACAATGCATTAATTGTGTTTAATATTCTGACAGTGTCATTGCGTCTTATATTCTGACAGTACGACTGTGATTTGTATTCTGACAGTGCACTGTGTCTTGTATCTGACAGTGTCACTTTATTCTTATATATATATAGTCTGAAAGTGTTTTTACGTCTCATATTCTGACACTGTCATTGAGTCTTATATTCTGACAGTGTCAGTGCGTCTTGTATTCTGACAGTGTCACTCTGTCTTATATTCTGACACTGTCATTGCGTCTTATACTTTGTCAGTGTCATTGCGTCTGATTTTCTGACAGTGTCATTGAGTCTTATATTCTGCCAGTGTCATTGAGTCTTATATTCTGACAGTGTCATTGCGTCTTAAATTCTGACAGTGTCACTGTGCCTTATATTCTGACAGTGTCATTGCGTCTTAAATTCTGACAATGTCATTGCGTCTTATATTCTGACAGTGTGAATGTGTTTTGTATTCTGACAGTATCATTTAGTCTTATATTCTGACAGTGTCACTGTGTCTTATATTCTGACAGTGTCATTGTGTTTTATATTCTGACAGTGTCACTGTGTTATATTCTGACTGTGTCACTGTTTCTTATATTCTGACAGTGTTTTTGTGTCTTATATTCTGACAGTGTCACTGTGTTTTTATATTCTGACAGTGTCGTTGCGTCTTCTACTCTGACATTGTCATTTAGTCTTATATTCTGACAGTGTCATTATGTATCATATTCTGACTGTGCCATTGCGTCTTATACTCTGACAGTGTCATAAGGTATATATTCTGACAGTGTCATTGCGTCTTATATTCTGACAGTGTCATTCTGTCGTATATTCTGCCAGTGAAACTGTGTGTTATATTCTGACAGTGTCATTGCGTCGTATTATCTAACAACGTGACTGTGTTTTGTATTCTGACAGTGCATTGCGTCTTTTATTCTGACAGTGTCATTTCGTCTAATATTCTGACCGTTTCATTCTGTCGTATATTCTGACAGTGAAACTGTGTTATATTCTGACAGTGTCATTGCGTCGTATATTCTAACAGCTTGACTGTGTTTTGTATTCTTACAGTGCATTGTGTCTTATATTCTGACACTGTCATTGCGTCTTATATGCTGACAGTGCACTGTATCTTGTATTCTGACAGTTTTACTTTTTCTTATATATATAGTCTGACAGTATTTTTACGTTTTATATTCTGACAGTTTCATTGAGTCTTATATTCTGACAGTGTCATTGCGTCTTGTATTCTGACAGTGTCACTGTGTCTTATATTCTGACAGTGTCATCGGGTCTTATACTCTGACAGTGTCATTGCGTCTTTTATTCTGACAATGTCATTGAGTCTTATATGTTGACAGTGTCATTGAGTCTTATATTCTGACAGTGTCATTGCGTCTTAAATTCTGACAGTGTCACTGTGTCTAATATTATGACAGTGTCATTGCGTCTTATATTCTGACAATGCCATTACGTCTTATATTCTGACAGTGTCACTGTGTTTTATATTATAACAGTATCATTGTGTTTTTTATATTCTGGCAATGTCATTGCATCTTAAATTCTGATAGTGTCATTGTGTCTTATAATCTGGCAGTGTCATTGCGTCTTACATCCTGACAGTGATATTGCGTCGTATATTCTGACAGTGTGAATGTGTTTTGTACTCTGACAGTGTCATTGTGTTTTATATTCTGTCAGTGTCATTGCGTCTTATATACTGACAGAGTCATTGCGTCGTTATTCTGACAGTATAACTGTGTTTTGTATTCTGACAGTGTCACTGTGTCTTATATTCTGACAGTTTTTTATGTCGTATATTCTGACAGTGTCACTGTGTTTTATATTCTGACTGGGTCATTGCGTCTTATTTGCTTACAGGTTTTTTTATTTCTTATATTCTGACAATGTCACTGTGTTTTATATTTTGACAGTGTCATTGTGTTTTTTATACTCTGACATTGTCATTGAGTCTTATATTCTGAGTGAAATTAGGTATCATATTCTGACAGTGTCATTGCGTCTTATACTCTGATATTGTCATTGAGTCTTATATTCTAAGTGTCATTATGTATCATGTTCTGACTGTGCTATTGCGTCTTATACTCTGACAGTGTCATTGTGTCTTATATTCTGACAGTGTCATTTCGTCGTATATTCTGACAGTTTGACAGTGTTTTGTATTCTGACAGTGTATTGTGTCTTATATTCTGACAGTGTCATTGCGTCGTATAATTTGACAGTGTCATTGTGTCTTATATTCTGACAGTGTCATTGCGTCTTATATTCTGACAGTACGACTGTGTTTTGAATTCTAACAGTGCATTGTGTCTTATATTCTGACAGTGTCATTGCGTCGTATATTCTGACAGTGTCATTGTGTCAAATATTCTGACAGTGTCATTTCGTCGTATATTCTGACAGTGTCACTGTGTTTTATATTCTGACAGTGCATTGTGTCATATATTCTGCGGTGTCATTGCGTCTTATATTCTGACAGTGTCATTGCGTCGTATATTCTGACAGTGTCATTGCGTCGTATATTCTGACAGTGTCATTGCGTCGTATATTCTGACAGTGTGACTGTGTTTTATATTCTGACATTGTCACTTTTTCTTATAAATATAGTCTGACAGTGTCATTGCGCCTTATATTTTGACAGTGTCACTGTGTCTTTTACTTTGACAGTGTCATTGCGTCTTATATTCTGACAGTGTTTTTGCGTCTTATATTCTGACAGTGTCGTTGCGTCTTATAGTCTGACAGTGTTTTTGCGTCTTATTTTCTGACAGTGTCATTGCGTCTTATATCCTGACAGTGTCATTAGGTATTATACTCTGAGATTGTCATTAGGTATTATATTCTGACAGTGTCACTGTGTCTTATACTCTGACAGTGTCATTAGGTATTATATTCTGACAGTGTCGTTAGGTATTATACTCTGGCAGTGTCGCTGTGTCTTATACTCTGACAGTGTCATTGCGTCTTATATTCTGACAGTGTGTTTGCGTCTTATACTCTGACAGTGTTTTTGCGTCTTATACTCTGACAGTGTTTTTGCGTATATATTCTGACAGTGTTTTTGCGTCTTATACTCTGACAGTGTTTTTGCGTATATATTCTGACAGTGTTTTTGCGTATATATTCTGACAGTGTTTTTGCGTATATATTCTGACAGTGTTTTTGCGTCTTATACTCTGACATTGTTTTTGCGTATATATTCTGACAGTGTTTTTGCGTATATATTCTGACAGTGTTTTTGCGTCTTATATTCCGACAGTTTGCTTAGGACTAATATTCAGTATCACAGTATCTCAGTTATTGACCAAACCGTTCTGATATAACATGAAATTATTAGTTATCAGGCAAGAAACGTGTGTGAGTTTATATATATTTGACAGAATTCCCACGAATTAATACAGTTTTAGTACGCTACTTACCTCAGATGCAAGATAAAAATTTATTCTACCTGTTAGAACTTATTCTATGTATAATATCGTAAAAGAGACAACTTCAATTCATTGTTATCTTACAATCCAGTTGTAAAAGTCAAATTAGCCGTTAGTAAATATCAATTAATATATATGTGCAATTTTTGAAAATGGTAGCAACTAAATTCTCTGCAAAATTATATAAATGCGAAAAAATAGCCGTGTTTAAATAAACATATCACAGCGTTCAGTGCCCTAGTTATCTGTTAATGGTGACAAAACCAGAAACAATATACACCAAACGACACTATTTAATGTGTATATCACAATTAAAAACCTGGGACAAAACACAAACGGCACTGAGTGCAAACTTCTTAAACTCCACTCGACACTATTACTATCAAGACGAAACCGTATACCGCCATCCATTGTATGTCACTGGAGCGACGCGGGGCCACACACCAGTCTAGCAGAGCCCTCCTGGGGACTGATTTAAGGACTGGGTAGCTGTTCTGTTACACCTGTAATTATATGAAAAGTGCAATCAGGTGGAACGCTCGCATCACACGTCGAGACCAGCTAATTGTTTTATCTATTTTTACCTGCAATTGCAATGGAAAATGGTACATTTAACGTCCAAGGGTTGAGTGAGCATTGAAAGGTCATATCTCTGAAGTCTGCAACTTAATCGCCAAAGGGCATCGCATACTTATAGAACTAGAACTTATGTAAAGGCACTCAAATTAAAAATATACGAAAGCATGTTAGGGAAATGTTGAAATAAAACATCTCGAGTTTCAACGTTTAATCTCGAAATTTGTTTAACAATTC
>JAUMGZ010176161.1:0-13912 GCA_032359645.1 Pododesmus macrochisma | reverse complement strand
TTGACTAAGATAAAATAAAGTATTATGAGACAAGAGATTTGTCTTTATGGACACTAACAGCTAAAATGGAAGGGCAGAAAATGGTGCCCAGTTCATTGTAGCATCTCAGTACTGAAACATCTGCAGATTAAATTTCGAAATTTTAAGAGACTGTTTTTTAACATTTGTTCATATTACGCTTCCGTTAGAATCCCTGTACAAGATGAGTTTAACTTTAAGTGAAATGATCAAACGTAAAAGTTATAAAAAAAATGAGATAATAAAAATTTAGTGAAGCACGATCGCCGAACAATGTATGAACTTTTAAATCTTCCGGAATCGGTTTGATCTATTCTTGGTTTTTCTAAAAAAAAGGTTAGAAAAAAATCTCAATGTTTCATACAACTCAATAGATGTAATAAGCTCGAATGTGTTTTCTCGTAATAAAGCGGATATAAAAAGAATACAATTAATAATACAGAGAACAGGTCAATGGTAATGCAACTACTTCACGAACACACACGTGGTTGCATTTTGTGACTCTAGAAAGTCTATATTTTACCCGATCTTACAAGTCTACGAATAGTCACATCAAATCGATCTCGTAAAGAACCAGAGCGATGTGGTATGCCAATAATTTTTCCTTTTATTATCATATTATGCCTTTCGAATTTTTATAAGTTTTAGTAATACTTGTCTCAAGCCTATATGTTAAAACTAGGAGAATATTTTTGGACAAGATTGAATTTATAACAAAATAAAAATCAATAAACTTTTCTCTAACGCCAGGACAGGGATAGGAGCCGGGAGGCAGGGGTTGGAGTTGGTGGGGTTACTCCCTTTAAAATGTGCAGTGGATACAAACGAAAGAGACGTCACGAAAACTCACCTGTATTGCTGCTATGAGTTTTGGAAGGTTATTAACAAACTAATCTGATTAAAACCAGGTCTAACTTGCTCCCATTACCGGTATTTGGATGTAGATTTACCCTGCGACATCCAAATAACGGGAGCAAGTTAGATCGGGGTTTTTTTTCTTTCAGATTGTACAAACGAAACAACAATAAAAGATTCTCATTACTTTCGCTTCTTGCAACCTCGTTTTTTTTAAAGTCAGCTCGATAATAGCACACATCTTTAGCCGAGAGATGCCTTGCGCTCACACTAGCCTTTTTAAACAGGATCAAACACGCACTACCAAAAAACGGACACTTATAGTGGTTTGTATCTACACTATAAACTAACTGTTTGTTTCAGGAATTTGTTTCATATTGTTTGCCTATGATGTGCTTTACTCAATAAAAATACTCATTTACAATTTTTTCTTGAATAACTTAAAGTGGTAGCGATTTTCTATTTATTGTATATGCCAATGTTTAACTATGAAAAAGGTGTTCCCTGTATATTATATTATAATATCAGAAAACATTATAATGACAGCGTTTTTGCGTCTTTGGGTCGAGAATATACCTTTGCAATAAAGTCAATGAAATATGAATATCCTCGATATAAAAATACTAATTTTACATTCAACAAATGAAAGCCTGTCGAATATAGCTTTTTAATCCACCAGTGGTTGGAGGAGGACCTTCACTCAGTCGCGATCGATTTAATCACACTGCAAGCTGGACTCTTTTTTTGACAGAATTCAGACAAAAGTGCATATTATTACAATACAACCTTTTTATCCATAGTTTTCAAAGTATTTCAGACACTCTTTGTGGCATTTTGTCTACTATCGCAATCAATGACTCAGCAATCAACTAATGTATTTAATATATTTTCCTTGCCACAGTAGTTGAATTGTCATACTCTAGCTATGATATTGTAAAGAAATTTTAAGCTAGACTTGCGGTTAACATATAGTATATATATATATAAACATTGTTTACAGACATTTCAGCGATAATTGTGTGTAGTGCAAACCAGTCCTACTGCATGAGACAACTAAGTGTTTATATAAAGTAGGTTTATATGAGTCATTTGGGAGAGCGTTTGCTTCGTGTGCGGGAGGTCGTGGGTTTGATTTCTGACCGCTCCATACCTGAGATGTTAAAATCGGACGAATTCTCGCCTCTGGCTAAACGCTAAAGCATTCAGGGTGGTTGACTTGGTGTCAGGATATGTTGACCGCATGAAGTAGCATGTCCCAATATCTGCAGTGTGATCGTTCTGCGAGACAGCACTATAAAATCGCACTGTCGCAAACAGACACCGTCTCGATATGACCTAGACATGTGTTGAAATAGACGCTAAACACCAATAAAACAAACACAAATTATACGTGTACTTTAATGACATTACACTGACTAAGAGACGACATTAAACCAACGTAGTGCAGTCGACAAATTTTTAACGGTCACCTATCTTGGCCCGGGCAGAAGAAGGTCGCAATATTACTGGTTCACATTCAATATCAATTGATATAAATATTCTAACATCGAAATGACAGAGTATTTCAGTTTAGATCATGCATATATGTAACGGCCCAATATGGAATAATATTTGAAAATTCCCGTTTTTCAACAATGGACGAGACGTGACTACAGGCTTGTTGACAACTGTTTTGCTCATCGTCAAATGACCTTGACCTGAACAGATCTTATAAATAAAATATTGTATTTAAACTAGACATATTCTTACATTTAAAATTTTATTGAATGGTTATTGATTTATGTTAAGAAACTCTGACAAATTACCTACATATATATCTTTGTAAACGGTGTTACCTGTAATCCCCTATAAGTCTGCCAGATGTACGTCAAATATAAATCTATAAGATAATCCATGTTGAAATGTACATCTTGACGGGATTAGACTCCTCCTTAAGTACACTATTGACATAACATCATTAAAAAACTAAACTTGTCCTCGTGTTGTTGTAATAAATTATCGTGTTTCACCCACATTTCAGAGCTTATCAAAAACGATATACAAATAAATCTAAATTTCCAAAATTCGTGTGCAGTTAAAATGAAATTTTTAACAGCACAACAAATCAGATGTTTGGTAAAATCTCAGACGCAATTTGTTAAAGTTTAAGTTGTTTCTCGTATTTTAAATAACTTCTTTAAGATCCTGGTGTATACAGCGTATATTTGTTTTGTTACTAATTGTGATATTCGCCCGATCGACATGTGATAATTGCACATTTCTTGCATACACCATGCAGTTTATATGCACGTGTTTGCACAAATGCATATCAATTGTAATTAAACACTTCAGAACGTTTAAACCGCCATACACGTCTACTTTGTTACGATAAAACATTATAATTCACTTGAACTGGGAGCAATATAATAAACTGATCCCAGACTTGAATAAGACCAAACTTGTGTTTAACAAGTCTTCTGGATAGGACCAGAAATACATTTAATATTTCCCCTGGATACGGTCATAGGTATACGTTAATATGATTTCCATGGTAAGGTAGTTATGGTGTTCCGTTAGGGCCAAGTTTCAACTATCGCTCATTCGACCTAAACAGTAAAACAGGATGGCGAAGGAGCGAAGACACAAAAGCGAAGGAGCGAAGACACAAAGAAGTGAGAACTATTAAGATGGCGAATTATGGAGCGAAGACGCGAATCCTTCTCTCCTTTGTTCCTCCGCTCCTTCGCGTTGAAGTAACACATTGACATGATTCTTCACTCAGTCACATTATCCTGACACCGAGCCCACCATGCAGTACTTCTCCTACCCAGAAACTCTAAGCGTTTAATCAATCACCTAAGTTAAACGTCTTAAGTTTTGACGAGGTCGGGATTCGAAACCCTGTCTGGGATTCTAACACCAGCCTACCAGGACAAAGGGAACGCTCTACCTCTGAGCCACCGCGTCGATGGCCGATATAAGAAGAAAAACAAATTATTACATTTCATGCCGAACCGATCAAAATGAACCTCATGCACAAAGCAATTTATAAATGTAATAATAACAAATATTACCCTCCATTTTAACACCTGGGTTGGGCAGTCTATATACTTCCGAAAGCGAGACAATTTAATATTACGCATCTTTACTGGAAATCGAAATGTTTAAATTAATTCAAAAAAAAGTTGAGACGCTGGCAATACGAATACTACGGAACACGAACATTTTACAAGGGATTGATGCACAAAAAATTAAAATAAATATTTGCGTCTAAAAGTCACAATCTTTTTTTCTGAATAACTATATTTTATCATTTCATTCATTATTTAATTATTTACGCATTTAGAATAGTACGGAATCGTAGAGGGGACATGCCAATTTTTTTCTCTCGTTCCCACGATTTGTTTACGGCCACGAGATAAACAATATTTCGCATGTCCCCTCTATATGTCCTTTATCTCTTTATTCGTCTTAGCCTAGATTCTCTCTACGGGCGCGGTGGCTAAGAGGTAAAGCAATTCGCCTCGTGATCCGGTAGGCACGGGTTCGATTCCCGACCACGTCAAACATAAGACGTTAAAATTGGATAATCTTCTCGGTGTTCAGCATTACTGGGTAGAAGAAGAACTGGTTGGTTCGGTGTCTGGATAATGTGACCGAGTGAAGTATCATATCAATGTGTCTGCGGCGCGATATTTCAGTGAGACAGTACTATAAAGTTACCACCAGTTCGCACCGTCAAAAGCAGACACCTTCTTGATGTAACCTAGACATGCGTTGAAGGGCCGTTAAACCCCAATTTCACAAACAAACAAAACTAGAGTCTCTCTGCGCTCACTGATACATCTGATTTTTTTTTTAAATCGACAGGTTTCAGACGTAGTAAGAATAATTTAAACCAATCAAATATACTTAGTACAAAATACACGAATGCTCGCGTAAACAGAGCAAAATTCGCATATATTACACCTCAAACTTCTGTCAATGAGATAAATCATGTTAGAGATGTTTGACGTCTCATTACCATAAATACCTACATAGGGTTATGGTCATAGAACGTAATAGTAGTCAAATTAAGTTGACCGTAAAAATAATTGTCTTTAGACACAGGTCTTTGAACCTTGATTTTGAATTTTTTATGTAATAAAAATGGACTTGTATAAATTTATGTATGTTGTTGTAATTATATGTAATCTATTATATTAACTGTCATTTCTAGTCCATTTGTGTGTTTTAATTCATTTCGCATATTGAATAAACATTCTGATAATCTTCTGTCAATGTGGTAACGTTCAACCACGGTAGCTTTGTGGAGAGAGTGTTCCTTCCTGGGAGGAAGGGTCTCGGGTTCGATATTAGGCCGCGTCACACATGATAAGCTAATATTAGGTAATCCTCTCACTCTTTGCTAAGTACTCGTCTTTCTTGGCGGGAGAAGGACTGGTTGGCTTGGTATCAGGAAAATGTGACTGGGTCTCACTCAGGATGAACTATCATGTCAATGCTTCTGAGACGCGATATTTCAGTGAGACAGCACTATAAAGTCGCTATCAGTGCGCACTGTCGCAAGCAGACGCCTTCTCGATGTGACATAGGCATGCGTTAAACGGACGTACAAACCTGATTACGTTCCTCACAAATATCCTCTGTCATTTCATATACAATGATTTCTACACACATCTATAGTAAATACAGACACACATATCAGTAAATATATATGTTTATACAGACATTCCAGACACACACGTAAATATGTGTGTGTTTACAGACTATTATTTTGCTAATTATACCTTTGAAGACAAATAAACAGTGGTCTTTTTAGCCATGGCGTCGGAGAAAGGGAGTGAGAATTAAAGAAACGGAGGAACTACTTAGTATACAGTTATTATAAGCATCATTGCTGATTTCCTGTGGCCTCCTTTCTGAAAGAAAAATCAAACAAAGCTACGGGACGCAATAAACTCTACAGCAGTTAGTGACACTTTTTCTGAGCAGACATCAACTCTGTGTGTTGTACAGGGAAGTAGCACTATAAATCGTTAACTTTTTTCACATGATATTAAGTTGTCGAAACAACTAGAAAATTATTATCGTCGATTAACGGTGATTTCATGAGATTTTTGATCAAATGCGCGAGAGTTGAAGGTCAATGACGATGGCATTTGTAATTGAATTTGTATATAGTCGCGAAATAAACAGCTAAAGCGTTTATATAGCCTTTCAACTAGCTTTTCTTTAAAAAATCAAACGGCGCTCAAGGAACGAATATACTTGCAAATGTCAAAGTCGGTTTTCTTATAATGATTTGTATGCGGGATCGGCGTGATATACGATGGAATACGAATTTTCCGACGGCGCTGGTCTCTGGGACCAAATTAGGATTAATTCCAAATTAACTACACTATTTGCACGTACATAGTGCAACGCGTAATTTGTTAATGATTCTAATTCATTAAGTATACAATAACATCCTAGTTAGCATAGTTATTAATGAGAAAAGAATATAAGAAAAATGCTATACTAGAGAAACTAAATTTTCGGGAAACCCCCTGACAAAGACGGCGCTGTACTCATTACTCCTACAAGCAAACACAATGTGTGTGTCCGGTGACTTTACAGAACTTTTTTTTAATGTAACAATATTTCTACAATTATAATAAAACACTCTTGTAAAACAGGGATGTTTTCACAAATGACTTCCGTGTCTTGCGTATAATTAACGCTTGAAAGACGTAATTTGTCTGAATTTTAATCTTTGAGATTTATTTAGTGTGGGTCAAAGCTAACGTAAGCAATAAACTCACTGCATATTCTCAAATTAATTTCACCTTGTTATGAAAGTGTTTGTTAAGAAGCCTGTGTTGTAATGTGAACGTCCTATCTTAAGTATCTGCACAATAATTTGACGTTTTATTAAATGAACTGTATCATACTTAATAAAACTACGATTAGCATCTAATTATCGATTCCGAGTGTAAATTAATCAAATATAAGACAAAACGATGGATGTCAACTTTACGATATTGCACCAATGTTACAAATATTACGTGTGAAAACGCGTCATTTTTCAACGACGGATTGATTTTATATTGATTTTAACGGGACCGCCTATGACAGATTTCGATTTAATTATTTTTTAGCTGTGAAATTTTAATTTATTTAACGTTTTAACGTACTTTGTAATAATTGTATGCTATCTCACGGTACAGTTCACGATATTTATAGTTTAAGCATGTAAGATACTGCATTCCATCAAATTGTCTGCACCGTTGGAATGTCACAAAGTTTTACGACAATGAACTCAAAGCCTTTAGGTCGAATGATATGAAATTTTCTTCAATTTTAACTTATTTTTTCTTGTGTTTTTCACATTACGCATTCTTGCTTGCTATTTTAGATTCAACCTACGCATTAGGTCATTAACGAAAACAACATTTTTCTTTCAATAAATAATTTAATTTTTTAATCGTGTTATACACTCTATTTCCTCTTTCTGAATTTAACATGTTACATTTAGCATTTTAACTGCGCATTATCTATCCAGTTCAATACTGCAAACACACGAAAATCGACCACAATGATTTTAACTTTTGGCCTATAACGATGACTTACATGTATATCTAAACAATGTGTAAGTTGTTCTATTAACCGCTGCCTTGTATATTTACTTGTTAATCCGCCCCCTCTAACCCAAAGACTTCAAAGTTACAAAACGAAAAAATATTAACATCAGTTTTAATGCTAGGTGGTGTCGTATTTTGAAACACCTTTTATAGCGTAAACTGTTTTTAACTTCAATTCATGTTAATTTTTCGCTAAAATTAAACTGAATGTTTATGATAATTCAGAGGGTTTAATAAGTGCTATTTGAAGAATGAACTTGTGAATTGACATTTTCTTCGCTATAGTGAATGTTAATTGAAATTCATTTGAATGAGTTTGCAGTTCCTTCAAAGCTTACATAACATTGACATATTTAAGACTACACACCTGGCCGTTTGGAGGTGTAAATCATTCTAGCCACACCTTGGTATTCTGTGTGGTCTTGGGGAGTTTTTTCTTTGAAAAAAGTCTTAAATCCTTATCATTGAACGTAAAAATTTGTCTGATAGAGAAACGAATTGACTTGGAACAATTTTTTAACAATCTATGTGTAGTTGTAAAGTATGTACTTAACAACACACGGTGAAATGGGCGCTAGTCGAAGATTAGACTTAATCTTACACGGAACTCTAGTATTAAACTTAAGACTTTGGGAGCTGAGACTAGATTTAATACTTTGGGAGCTAAGACTAGATTTAATACTTTGGGAGCTGAGACTAGATTTAATACTTTGGGAGCTAAGACTAGATTTAATACTTTGGGAGCTAAGACTAGATTTAATACTTTGGGAGCTGAGACTAGATTTAAGACGTTGTTACCTGAGATAAGACTTCAGACAACGGAACCTAATATAAGACTTAAACTACTGAATACAAAACTAGACTTGAGAGAGTGGGAGTTAAGGCATGGCCTGGGACTGCGGGAGCTAAGATTAAACTTTACTCAGCAAAGATTAGACTTAATACTTTGGAAGCTAAGATAATACTTAAGACAATGGGAGCTAGTGAAACTAGGGTATGTTCTTCTGTAAGCAAAAACCTGCCATAGATCTAAGATTTTATTGTTTACCATTATCGTAATTTTAAAACTTATTTTACACATCCAAACGACCCCATGTTTCAAAAAGGTCATTTCATGCTGTTACTTAACTGTTCGAGGTTTCTTAATTTTTTGTTTGTTTCCGTGTTCAGTTTATGCATATAACTTTTCTCGGGATAAGCATGAAATATATTTATCAACATTAACTTAAAAGCACCGCTGTCCGGTAAAATACTAAACGCTTCGGATACATGTGTATAAGCAGTGGAACTTATCACATCGAGCGACGATGATCACGAGTCTTACAACAAAATCTAACTTTAAAATACTTTGATCGTCAACTAGTCCTCAAACTGATAAAAAGTAAAGATTTGATGTTTTGAAGCACGTGGTCATTTAGTTCATAGTTAAAGCTATCAGCGTAAAGCGCGCGAGATAAAGTCAGAGAGTTTAGTGATTTTCTGATTGCTTTTGGATTGTGGGTAAAACGTTTTGATTGAAGGCATGGTATTGTGAACGTCTTAAGGATTTCTAAAGTAAATCTTTCCCACTAGAACGTGACATGTTCTGATAGTTAACGTCCGCAAAAACATGCAGCTGTACACATAATCGTGATGGAACTATGGAGCACCAGCAGTGACAACATTATACTTTCATGATTGTCGTGGAGGTATGGAGCTCTAAAGTGGCCCCAGCCTTGTACAATCAGGATTGCCGTGGAACTATGGGGTTCCTCCTCCGACGTCTGAACGATTTTGACACACTGAAGCTATATGTTGTGTCAATTATTTTTACTATCAAACTTCCCTATATGTGGTTGCATTGACCAATATAATTACAGACGTTTGTTTAAACCACACACAGCGTTTTATGACATTAATCAATGCCTGAAGTCGAAAGTGAAGTTTCGGTTTTGTTTTTTACCCCCGCCACACTAGCTTTGTCGCAAGAGTTGTTTGTTTGGTTTATTTTATTGCGTTCGGTGTTAGTTATCATGTTACAAGTACTTTTAATTTTATTTTGCCTGACGGTTTCGTTCCGATGTCACATGTACTGTTAAATGGGAAACATTAGAGGGTTATCTTCCCAAAAGGTAAACCCAGGTGGCGCTGCGCTCAGCATGGTGTTTGCATGGTACCTGTTTTTGATGTCTTCGTGTGGTTTTTTTAGATGCCTATAGCGGTATTAGTTTCCAGTTTAGAGGTTGCGAGTATTCTTTTTTATAACGATAGTGGTTGATAGATCATGTGTTACATGTTCCATGGGATAAAAAAATGCAGGCGAAGAAAATTGCACGACGAAAAATGGAAATAACGAAAAAACGACGATAACACGACAAAACGAAATGACAGGACGAAATGATATAAAAGTTAGAAGATACTGGACTACATTATGAAATAATAGAAAGACACTGAACATAAACTGAAAAATGAGAAGATGTCAGACTAAGTCACGAAATACATTAGAAGACGTAAAACGAAGCCTAACGAAATAACGAAAAGACATGAGACGAAGTAACAATATAAACACATTAGTCCAGGTTACCAATGACTTTAGTGTGGAAAGTTCCTGACGTTACAAAATAATGAAAACAAATCAGATAAAAGACGCAATAATCACTAACCATTACACTCAGATCCGTGTTCTTAGCAGTTTGATATTGTCATAGGTACTCCATATGCATACTTTCTTTGTTTCATGATAACATTCCCTGCTTTTCATTTCATACATTATAGAATGCTTGTATATACAGCAAACACTTTAATACAGTCGCAGCGATTCTAATTTTTTGTTATTATAGTTGAAAGTTAATTTTACAATATTTTTGAATAATATGCGTTACTATTACGTTTTCCCCTCTCTTTCGTTCGGATAACGACGCATGTGGATCACTTTTGGGAAAACGGAAGTTGAAATACCGACAAGAAACTCATGTGACACCCCCATTGAGGGGGAATTGAGGCTACTAACCCCTGATCTGCCAGAACCTCACGTTCAGCGAGAACATTTGTTTGTTATATTGCGATGGTACACCGATCTCTTCGTTTCGTATTATTGCGGTCACGTGGCATTCGGACCTCTTTATTCGAAGACTCTCTACCGATATTTAATAATTCCCCTTTTGTGCTGCTATTACGGTGATGTTCACGTCCTAATTAATTTTTCTAATTTTTTCTGTTTTTGTTTTTTTTGGTTTTTTTTTGTTGCTGTCTAGACGAAAAGGTAAAGTTAATGAGTTACTCGCGAAGTTAGTCTATAACAAACAAAAGAAAAAGCATAAAATACTAAATTATTTTCCGTCATTAAAAGCAATTTCATTGCGTTATAATCAAATTCCGGCTACTGTATATAAAATGTGCGGTAAGATATCCGTGGTAGCTTATCTATACAGATAGGCGTGCATATTAATTAAAAAATAGAAACCCTATCATTTAAATTTTACTTACAATGTACATATTTCAGAAAGAAATTTCGGGCAATTAATTGGAAATCTGTTTCAGTGTTCGACCTTACTGAGTACCGCGGATAGTTCTCTTTAAAAGTATTATCTCACTCCAGTATCCTTTTATAGCAGACGATAATTTAACTTCACGAAGTTGTCTGATAGAAAGGTAAAGTTTAAAGTATGTGGCGTATAGCAAATAGTCGTCACGATTCAAACCAAACGACATCGAAGCATTGCAAAAACCATGTTTTAGGCAGCAAATTCCACATGCCATTGAAATGCACATTGACATTCATTGTCATATTTGGCAAGGTATTTCGCTGTTGGCCTTTGAAGAAATTTTGGGTCAGGGTTAGAGGTGTTTGCACAAAATATTCAGCATTTTACGGTTGGAATATCTCATTGCCATCGTGCTAGGAAACTTCATTTTATATTTATCAGATGATGGCATAGGTCATCAAATTGTATTCAATTCTTAATATAAGAAACTGACAAGACCATATGACGGAGAAGACATTCAAACCGATTACAAAATTAACTGATTTCTGTAAATAAATGTTATCTGTTCAAAAAAAAGTATTAAGAAATTTGTCGAGTTTTAATATTCACATGAAGGTGCATTTCAATATTTTACAGTTACGATCATAAATAAGACATCCATTTACATGTTAAGTCGTTTAACATGCACACGTGGTTGTAATATGGACACCTTGTGTTTTCGCTGTAGGGGTTTTGTAACCTGTCACATTTAATAGGTTGTGGTTTGCAATCTGTATATGTTGCCCCGTTATCGGTCCCTTGTGGACAAATAAAGGAAATGGTTTCCCTTGATTGACAAGACAACATGAATATGATATGACATTATGAAGTTGATACATTATGAGAAAACGAGTGTCAAAATGCATGTTCACTGTCCAGAATTAATGGCGTAAAGATGGATTATCGTCAAGTATTTCTTACTACGTGTGTGAAAAAAACTACGTTCTATCGCTTCGTGTCAACACGTGTGCAAATATAATGAATATTTTATTGAAATGAAAAATTGAGATGTAAGAAAATTGTGGTTAGGAATGTTTTACTAGTGAGCATTGATTTAATTAAAGACGCTCAACTATTTTAAAACTTTTATTGGCACTTTTTATTTTTGCCATTTCCTACCAAAAAAACCCAATGTCCTCACGACACATGTTGATTCAAACCTACTTTAGCAATTTACAATTTAAAAGAACTTTCTATAGATTTCTATTAATTTAACAAGCATAATTTAATCATAATATATCATAATCTTATATCTTATAATGTGACCGAGTGAAGTATCATGTCAATGTGTCTGCGGTGTGTTATTTCAGTGAGACAGCACTATAAAAGTCGCCATAAGTGTGCACTGTCGCAAGCAGACACTGTCGCGATATGACCTATACACGAGTTAAAGGGACACTAAATCCCCATTAACAAACAAACAAACAAACAAAAAAACAAACAAACAAACAAACAAACAAACAAACAAACAAACAAACAAATAAACTAACTAAATAACCATCATACATTATAATCTTATTTCACAAAAGAACATTAACGAGTCTTTAAAATATTTAAAAAAAAAAAAATGCTTGAAACGCCGAGTAAACGACTTAAGCAATGTGCTTGTTTTTATTTCATGTTATATCATTCTTGTAATTTGAGATTTAAAATTTATGTAAACGTGTACTGCCCGACTATGTATCAATACAATCTTGGACTTGTTTTGAAACATACCAATGTAAAAAGGCTCTTATCAGGATAAATAACACTTTAACCTTACTCCGAGTAGACCGCCGATCGATGACATTGTTTTTCCCCAAAGTTTCCTGTAATATTAACGACGCTTAATTTGTAGGTACCTACGAAATTATGTTATACCAATTTTAAACAAGCTCTATGGAAGTCAACTTTGAAATACCGTCTCATATTTCGTCAATAACAAAAATCGATAAACAATAGTAATTGCCAATTTGCTAACCCAATTCTAACACCAAGTCAAATGAAACATGTAATTTTTTCCATGGCCTAATAAATTAAGATTAAAATTAGATGGAATGTATTTTCATTTTACATGAAATAAGATTGATTGTCGGTAATTACGTGCGACATTGGGATCCACTGAATATATTTACCTAGTGTTGCTGATCTATCATGGGTGCTTATCATATTATTATTTATGAAGTTGTTAAAATTATAATTTTAGTATTTAAAAAAAAATGTTTAGATCTGCCAAGTGGGTTAAATTACTGAGATTCGCATATTTTGATTTTGTTCTACGTGAGACTTCTCAGACACAGCTCACAGATGTTATATTTAAGAAACAGACATCCCCCCCTCACTGTAAGTAAAACAAATTAAAATGTGATTATGATTTTGTTTTAAAACGATTAAATTTAACATTTTCATAAAATTGATCCGTAGCAAAAAATCATGTAAAAATAACGAATTAAAGGCGAGAAATAGGATCGTGACCGCCCCTGTGTGTCCAAAATAAAAAAAATCTAAAAACAAGTTTTGAAAATTCAAACCACACATAAGTCACCCAATATATATAAAAAAAAGTTAGACTTGTTGTTTTCGAGGTAAACAAATTTTCTTATATGTTTTCTATTTTGCAATAGATATAGTTTTGTCGAAGTAAAATCTATCAAATATTATCGCACTTCAAACAAAATTTTTATTTAACGAGTTTCTATTTAATCTAACACACTTTATCACTGAAAAAACCACTTATTTAATGCTTCAACCTGTTCTTGATACAAGTCATTCTTCATATTTTAACAACATAGTCTGTCTATAAGGATTATCGTCATTTCCAGAATCATTCACTATATAAAAGATCAAGTTGAATTAATGATGGAGTGTGACGGTTTCCGTGGAAAGGTTGAGGCCTCATTAACCGGTTTAACCACACCGCCTGGTTTCGTGCTGGGTGACCGTCCTAAGTCGGTC
>JAUMGZ010176150.1:0-14441 GCA_032359645.1 Pododesmus macrochisma | reverse complement strand
GGTACTCCGGTTTCCTCCACCAGTAAAACTGGCACGTCCGTTAATGACCTTAGCTGTTGATCGGACAATAAGCCCTTCATACAAACAAACAAACAAACGAACCGTTTGTAACTCTGTTTTAGGGAAGGTTTCAATGTTAAAGCCCGTAGTAATTTTCTTTGTTTGGTGAATGATTTTACCTCTGCTGTACATTTTGTATTACATGTAACAATCGAAATTCTTATTGCGTTGAAATACTTGTATTTTTATGAGTGCGAACAATCGCAATACATGAAAGACACAACGAGTGGATACCTTTTTATAAATAATTATAACCTGATATATGTGTGCAGAACAATGTGATAGCTCTTACTGCAACGAGCAATGTTTTATTCAGTGTAAATTATATTATTTATTTTCTGTGTTTATTATTGTTATTAATGTTTTCTTTAGTCGTCAGTTCCTCTGATTAAGATGTCACCTTTCCTTAATTTATACATGTACCATGGCGAGTTACAATAAATATCAGTACTGTCCAGCGTACACGCGGTTGATTATTCGCAAATATATTAATTTGCTTTGTTATTTTTTGTTATTTGCGGAGGTGTTTACTCACAAGTTGAAATTTAATTTAGACGTGTTTTTTTTTACGTCAGCGAACAAACAAGTTACATGTATATAGAGGATATTCAATGTTGTTTTCTTGAATATCAAATTTATTTCACGAGTGAAAATATCAAAGAATTCTGCCTCACGAGTGAAAAAATATGATATTCAAGAAAACAGCATTGAATTTTCTGTTTATTACATTTTCTTTATCTATTTTTACCATTTCAAAGTTATTGCATCGTGAATCAACTGTAGTGTCGTGATACAGTTTACCCCAGCATCAATAAGTCCGCACAGAAAGTAGTTCTTAGAGAATTGATAAGAAACACATATAAAAACTTCACAAACATTTTAAATAATGTTTGAAACGGTTTTAATAGTTCAAAATTAATAAAAGTTACAGACAGTGATATAAAAATGTTACTACGTAAACAAATTTTAATGCGGATGGATATCGCCAGTGAAAATAACTGTTATCTTCACCAGTGAAAATAACAGTTATTTTCACTGGTGAAGGATAACAGATTTATCTAAAGGATATGTCTCCATATTTCACTGGTAAAAATGTAATAAATACATTTACGTCCCAGAGCCCTTTAAATATCCGATTTCACTCAATGTAAATATGTTACAAAGACTTCTAATACTAAATACTTAAAGTATAGAGTTAGAACGACAAAAGTAATCTTTGATTCAAGCATTTATTTTTTAATCTGACTTTTTGCCTCGGCTTACAGCAAATGGCACTGGACATTTAAAAACAATGCAAAGTAAAAGAAGAAAATGACGTGGAGTTTGATTTTATCTAAGCTAATTTGTTTGTCTAAAAGATACATTCTACTTGAGTTTCCATTACTGAATAAACCTTGTCAAAACGAACGTTCTTAAACAGGAACATCGTTATAACATTGCACAATATAGATGTCGATTCTATACTGTTACAATAGCTTTACCAATGTTTTCACCTTGAAAAAGTCCTATGAATGCTTTTGGCATGTTTTCTAAACCCTTAGTTACTGTTTCTCGATATGTGATCTTTCCTTCCTTGATCCATTCCACTAGAGCTTTCTCGGCTTCTGAGAATCGCGGCATATAACTCATCACGTTAAATCCTTCAACCTTCAACTGCTTGCTAAGAATATCAAAAAACGGGTAAGGTCCCGTAGCCGGCGTTTTGTCGTTGTACCCAGAAATTGCACCACAAATCGCTACTCTTCCTTTGGGCTTCATATGGTTCAGAGCTGTTGAAGTGAAATCGCCTCCCACATTATCAAAGTAACAATCTATGCCATCAGGAGCTGCTGTCTTAAGGGTCTCCTTTAAATCAACCTTTTTGTAATTAAACACTTCATCAAATCCCAATCCGTCCTTCAGCCATTTACATTTTACATCACTCCCTGCAAATGCTATGACTCTGCATCCTTTGATTTTGGCAATTTGCCCAACCATACTACCAACAGCACCCGCTGCTCCGTTAACAAGAACAATTTCTCCTTCTTTTGGCTGACATATTTCAAGAAATCCAAAATAAGCAGTAGTTCCTGTCATTCCAACGGTACCAAGTCCAAGAGACAACGGTAGATCTCCCAAGTCAGGCATAGCAGACACCATTTGAAAAGCAGGGCCTGTAACTACGGTATGGCTTCTCCATCCAATGAAACCGCGGATGATAGAGCCAACTGGAAACTTTTCATTCTTGCTGGCGAGAACTTTTGCAACTTGTTGTCCAAACAAACAAGATCCCACACTATTAGGTACCTCGCCTGATCTCATATATGGATCAACAGTCAAGTGGAGCGCTTCGCATAAAACTTCATCATTTTTTAATGTATCTGGAATATCTTCATTCACCAACTCAAAGTCTGATAGTTTAGGAACACCATCGAACTCTTTCTTTAAAACCCAAACTTTAGCTTTAACCATATTTAACTGCGAGTTGTAATAAATATACTTCTGTTATCGTGTGGCAAGGTTTTTAAAAGTCTTTAAGTTTGTTTTCTCTGTACATGGACGTGTTAATTAATTGAAATAGGGTTTACAGGAAGGTGTCTGTCTATCCTGTCGACTATCCATGTCACGAACCGATACAGATATAAATAGGATGGACGTTTCACTGATGGGATCCCGTCTTCTAATGGCCGAACGGTCGCTGAAGACGTTAATCTTCAAATATCGTCATCAACTGATGGGATGACCCGTTAATGGTAAGAATATTTACATCGGGGTACATGTAGAACACTACAGGAATTAGCGAAACTGGATATCAACCGAACCACGGCTCTGATAAAGTGTTTATGTCAATACTGCTGACGTTTTCTTGTACACAGTTTAAATATCTCTTGTTTTGATTGTGTAAACATATACACGGTTTGAAGTTTACATACGAGTCCATAGATTATACACTGAAATTGATTTTGATCAGCAGATGTGAATTTACGCCTACAGGCTTATGTCTGATGACACATTTGCTGTGCATTTGGATTCAGAAAAAAATACTGTTGAAAAGCCATAGTTTCAAGTTGTAACCTATGATAAACTTCATCACCGCTGATATACAAACATTACAATATTTCCAAGCAAACATAATTAAAAAAAAAACAGGATGAGTAGAATCAACAGAACGAGACACATTGAAAAACCAACAATAGCGCAATCAAACAATTAAGTACAGGAGTAATCTTATTCTGTTCCGTTTGCCGTATTTTGAAAGGACGGCTAGGACGGCGACAGTTTGTTTATACCTCGATACAAGTAAAAATTTTGTCACTGTCGGCAGTTGCTATGCCCACAGTTGTTTTGAAGTCAATAACAACTTCCTGTGCAGTACTTAGCTTGTACTAGAATTTTCTGTTGTTACTAATGCCGCTATCTAAGATATACATTTTAGTGCAATGTTTTTGTTGCGGCTTGAACAAAGTGTGTGCGTTTTCCCAGTTTCATATCTCGATAATATGAAAAAAATATCATTCTTTTTCCATTAAATTAATATTACATACTTCTTTACTCCTAGGGAAACATTATTAACACTGGTGAAACACATTCTTGCTTAATAATTGCTAAAGTACTATTACATTAAATAATAAAGCAAAACGTTTATTAATCGTACAAATTGCTAAAATTTAAAGATGCATTTTACCCACAAACACTTTACATATCGAGTTCCTAGAACGCCACTTTTCCCAATGTTGATAAACCACTGTAATATGCACGTACATTATTTCGCATTGTATTTTAGTACTGAGAAACGTCACAGCTGAATTAAGTGAAGGTCTAACGAAGACTTCTACCAATTTGTCAAGTCTTGTTCTTCATTTATATCTAAAAATTAAATAAATTCTGATGAAAATAGTTTTAATGTAAATGTTAAATCATGATAGAGAAAGCATTGGTCTGTGTCATTTTTCACGCACCGACTGAAATTTTTTTAGAATGGGACATCAACTTTTTGTGGAAGTATGAAGTAGATGGGGATGATATTGAACATGTAAAAGAACAAACGAGTAAGCAATTCAAATTGTAACACACTCTATGCGCCCTTTATATCTGAATATTCTCATTTGGTGTGGCAATCGCCTTCAATAACCCTTCAAATGAGCAAATTCAATTATGAGAGCATAACCGTCGCTGCTCTTGGTGCAGCGTATGAATACATTAGTACTGGATCTGGGACTACTTGCAGAAATGTGAACAGAGCGCGATAAAGATTTAAATAATGAACAGTAGTTGCTGTTCTAAAAAAAAAGAAAAACGTAAATATAAGTAATAAACAGCATATATGTTGTAGACCTACTGGTATAACTGCAGCATGTGTCACAGACAAACCTATGGAGCTGCAGTTAAACGAGTACAATGTAGGTCTGCGACATCTATGCAGTGTTTTGCTTAAATACATATATATTATTTACTGCAAAACGATATAAAATCACAAGGCAAAATTCGTTGGTTTGTTTAATTAGGGCTTAACGTCACTTTCAGAATATTTCACCGATATCTTGACAAAAGACCAAAGGAGAAAAACCAAACGATAGGACAGGAAGGTACTTAATACGTTGGTTTTTGTAACATTTTCCCCGTCCCCCAGAATTGCCCCTGCAGACAAGATCATTTAAAAAATCTTAATCCATTCCCGTTAAGGATACTTCTTAACAAGTTTGGTTAAAATTTATCCAATGGTTTGTTTATTTAATTAGGGCTTAACGTCACTTCTAGAATATTTCATCGAAAATGTTACAGACGACAAAAGAACACTTAACTATATGACATGAAGAAAAGTAGCAAAAGGAACGGGAAATTAAAGCGATAAGTATAACACAGAAAGGAGGTGAACCAATATGACGGCGTCTCTGCATACTCTTATATTGATCTTTACATTGGGATCTTTATTATACCAGGGGAATAAAATACATGTTCACGAGACCTCCAACTAAGCGTCCCCTCCGAAGGACGTATATAGCATTGTTTGGCCTCTATCCTTCAACCTGTTTGATATAGGTGACCCTATTAGGAACATAAACTCCATAAACACTCTCTACCACAATAAAATGTTAAGCAATGTATATACCACCGCAGTAATGTACACCACATTACCGCATCTATTAAGTGCATACATTATGTTCAATGTTGTATGTGAAAAAGTATCAGAGATATGCTACAAAAACAAAGAAATCATATCATTTGGTTCAAAAGGTCAAGGAAGTGATCACATTGACCTTCTTATGGTTAGCAACACACCTCCTTCAGCTCGTACTTACTCACCAACTTGACCAAGTGTTATAACTGTAGTTGTAACAGTGTAAGAGATATACTGAGACCAATATTCAAAATAAAGTGGGTCAAAGCAGAAGTTACAATGACCTACTTATGGTAAGTGTCACGCCGCCTTCAACACAAGTACTCATTAACAGTTAAACCTGCCTTAAATGTCACTTTTCTTTTTTACAACCACCTGTATGTAGAGGTCAGAATTTTTAGATCCCTTCTCTTCATAATTCAACTAAGTTGAACCTGTATTCAAAGGTCACCTGTCTATAAAGGTAAGTTTTCTTGGTTCCCTTTAGTGGTCTTAAAAGACAGGTTTGACTGTACTGAGTTTCATTACGGTATGTGAAAAATAAGGGAAGATATGCCCCGATAACCAATATTCAATAAGAATGTAGGTCAATGGTCAAGGAGGCTATGACCTACGTGTGGTATGAGACACACCACCTTCCACGCAAGTATTTATACACTTAGCTTCATCACAGTGTGAAAAGTGATGGGAGATATGCTCCGGAGACCAATACTCAATTATGAAGGTCAAAGGTCAAGGTACAGGTAGAAGTGACCTACTTATGCTATGAGACACACCGCCTTCCGCACAAGTTCCGGTATACTAAGTTTCATTACGATATGTGAAAAAAACATTGGAGATATGTTCAGAAAACCGATATTCAATAATGTAGGTCAAAGATCAAGGTACAGGTTGCAGAAATCTACATATGGTACATGTACGCAACACACAGCTTCTCGCACAAGTACCAATATACTAAGTTTCATTACGATATTTGAAAAAATATGGGAGGTGCTCCGGAATCTGTTCGGACAAACGGACGAACGGACGGACAACGCAAACTGTATGCCACACACTTCGTTGAGGCGGGGTATACATATACACAATTGCACACTAACACATACCACCATTTAAAATAATATCTATAAAAGGACATATTCAAAACTCTGTGTGATAGACCCTCGTCCCGCATACCAGGTCTAACCACGAATCATCCGTCAATAATCGACTCTCATGAGAAAAAGAAATTATTTTTTTTAGAATAAACAAACCCTAGGCACAACAAAAGTAAGAAGCCAAAAAAGTTTGGTTTAGGGGTTGGTAAGGGTAAAGTTTAATAGAATTGAATTTAGCTTTATTCTGATGTTTGGTGTACTTTTATTTTAAGATACCGAAGAAGTCGAAAATGACAAAAAAGACACGTTCTCTGCCCTGGATATATATAAACTAACAAATTTGAAAGAAAATCACTGTCGTCTGTACGACAGTGAAGAGAGAGATTTGCCCTACAGCTAGCGGGGAATGAGATTATTGATATATATATATATATAATGGCTAACGATCAAACAAAAGTTTAAAAGCGCACCAACATTACAATTTCAGTATTGAAATATACTTACAAAAACAACTCTACTTGACTACTAAGAAGTTCTTAAGATAATAACAGTAAGGTTATAAATGATAAAACCATGAGTAATCGTTAACGCATTGATTTAATATGATGTTGTAACACATGTCCTGATAACAACGAAGTCTTCAAAACAGCAAAATGACATTCAGAATTTAAAAAAAAGTTACATTCAATTTGTTTCGCTTTTTTGCTCAAAGTTCGAATACTCTAGAGTTATGCACTTGAATGTGTCAAATCACCGGAACGCTAATTCTACATGCACATGTACAATAATATAAACAGTGTTCGATAGTACATGCTCTGTATTATACGACCGGGTATTAGCTGGATATTCACAATTCTATATATTTACTTTTGACCTTCTGTTATCATACCCACATGATGTGGCGTAGTCGGTTATCGATCAGACAAGACATATGACACAGCATTTTCCCTTTCAGAACACGCGTACAACTCTATACTCTGTTTACCTTCGTATTCCTTTTTTGTTGCCCTTATCCATGGATCTGTGTCTTTCGAATAGCGTCTTGAGTTATCGTATCTACTACAGCACATTTTCAGAATTGAATTATCTTCTTTTTTTCGCATTTTCTCGCAGTAACCGTTTTGCCCCTGAACACAAGTTATACTAAACATTTCTCAGCGGCAGGCCCGTTAGCCTTATCGTCAATCTGACTGGAACATAATGTAATATAATTGTTGGTTTGTTTAATTAGGGCTTAACGTCATTTTCAGAATATTTCACCGATATCGTGACAAAAGACAAAAGGAGAAATACCAAACGATAGGACAGGAAGGTACTGGATACGTTTTCCCCATCCCAAAGGTAAAGGTAGAGGTAGAAGTGACCTACTTATGGTAGGAGACACACCGCCTTCCGCACAAGTTCTCATATACTAAGTTTCATTACGATATGTGAAAAAACATAGGAGATATGTTCAAAAAACCAATATTCAAAAATGTAGGTTAAAGATCAAGGTAGAGGTAGCAGAAATCTACATATGGTACGCAACACACAGCTTCTCGCAAAAGTACCAATGTACTCAGTTTCATTACGATATTTGAAAAAATATGCGAGATGCTCCGGAATCTGTTCGGACGGACGGACGGACAAAGCAAACTTTATGCCACCCACTTCGTTGAGGCGGGATATACATATACACAATTGCAAACTAAAACATACCACCAATTAATATAATATCTATGAAAGGAAAGACCAAAAACTCTGTGTGATAGACCCTCGTCCCGCATACTAGACCTAACCACGAATCATCCGTCAATAATCGACTCTCATGAGAAAAAGAAATTATTTCTTTTAGAATAAATAAACCCTAGGCACAACAAAAGTAAGAAGCCAAAAAGTTTGGTTTAGGGGTTGGGAAGGGTAAAATTTAATAGAATTGAATTTAGTTTTATTCTGATGTTTGGTGTTCTTTTATATTATGATACCGACGAAGTCGAAAAAGACAAAATAGACACGTTCTCTGACCTGGATATATATAAACAAACAAATTTGAAAGAAAATCCCTGTCGTCCTTACGACAGTGTAGAGAGAGATTTCACCCACAGTTAGCGGGGAATGAGCTTATTGATATAGTATGGCAAACAACCAAACACAACTCTGCTTGACTACTTAGTAATTCTTAAGATATAACAATAAGGTTATAAATGATAACAACATGAGTAATCTTTGACGTATTGATTTAATATGATGTAGTAACTCATGTCCTGATAACAACGAAGTGTTCAAAACAGCAAAATGACATTCAAAATTAAAAAAGCAAAAAGGTTATGTTCAATTTAGTGAGCTTTTTTGCCCAAAGTTCCAAAACTATAGAATTATGCACTTAAAAGTGTCAAATCACCGGAACTCTAATTATACATGCACAATTATATAAACAGTGCTCGATAGTTTATGCTCTGTTATGATTCTAAACGGTTATAATGGCTTTTCCAATGTTTTCACCTCGAAAAAGGCCAACAAATGCTTTCGGCATATTTTCAAAACCCTTAGTTACTGTTTCTCGATATTTGATTTTTCCTTCTTTGATCCATTCCACAAGAGCTTTCTCTGCCTCTGGAAATCGCTGAATCCATCGCATCACAATAAATCCTTCAACCTTCAATTGCTTGCCAAGTATATTGAAAAACGGGTAAGGTCCTGTAGCTGGGGTTTTGTCGTTGTAGCCAGAAATCGAACCACAAATTGAAACTCTTCCAAATAGTTTCATATGGGTCAGAGCTGTTGAAGTAAAATCGCCGCCCACATTATCAAAGTAACAATCTATGCCATCAGGAGCTGCTTTCTTAAGGGTCTCGTTTAAATCAACAGTTTTGTAATTAAACACTTGATCAAAACCTAGTTCATCTTTCAGCCATTTACACTTTAGATCGGTTCCAGCAAAAGCTATGACTTTGCATCCTTTGATTTTGGCAATTTGCCCAACCAAACTACCAACAGCACCCGCTGCTCCATTTACAAGAACAGTTTCTCCTTCTTTTGGCTGACAGAGTTCTAGAAATCCAAAATATGCTGTAGCTCCTGGCATTCCAACGGAACCGAGTCCAAGCGACAACGGTAGATCTCCCATATCAGGCATAACAGACACCGTTTGAAAAGCTTGACCAGTAATTACGGTATGGCTTCTCCATCCCAAGTAGCCACGGATAATGGAACCAACTGGAAACTTGTCATTCTTGCTAGCTAGTACTTTTGCAATCTGTTGTCCAAACAAACAAGATCCTACACTATTTCGAGCTTCGCCTGTCCTCATGTATGGATCAACAGTCAAATGGAGGGCTTCGCATAAAACGTCACCATCTTGTAATGTATCCGGAATATTTTCTTCCGCCAACTCAAAGTCTGATAGTTTAGGCAAACCATCGAACTTTTGCTTTAACACCCACTTTTTTGCAATAACCATTGTGAATTGCGAGCTTTGTATTATAAATGTACGACCGGGTAGCTATGTATATATATAGTAGCTGGACTTTCACAATTCTATATATTGACCTATTGACCTTCTGTTATCATACCCACATGAGTTGGCGAAGTGTGTTATCGATCAGGTCAGACACATGACACAGCGTTTTCCATTTAGTACACATGTTCCACCCTATACCCTGTTTATCTTGTGATTTATTTATGATGTTATTAAGTGCCTCCTAAATACAATTTGTTCATCAAACAGGCAACAAGCACTTATGTAAGGCGCTTTTTCAGTTGTGATTTGAATAAAGAGTTTCTGTCCTTAATAACAATTATACGAGCACAGGCTGTATAGACTTTAAAAACAGTTTCTATAGACATCAGCAATTTCGTTTTCGTATAAAGAAAATTAATAATTATTAATATTGTGAATGTTTTGTTTTATGCAGCGATGAGACCAATAAAGTGCCGTTGTAACTTAATAACCTGTAGGATGCAAAACATCTTTTCCAACAAACATATATTCGCTGATTTGCTGGAAATTTGGTTGTAAAACAAAGGAAATTGCCAAATTTCGGGGTTGGGGCACTTCTCTCGTGTCCCCTTCAGACTATGGTTATGAGTATGTAAACATCACATTTTTAATATTGACTGGAAGTGATTGGTGTTTTTTGGGCTTCGCAGCTTTGCTTATGGATATCATGTTTCTTCTTATATATATTATATTTATTTCTGGTCTGCTTCAGTTTGTAATTTTGTATTGTAAAATATCTTCCTCCAGACCTTTGAAATTTCATTGTCAAATAGATTAAATATTCCCTACCTACATACTAAACCTACCTACGTACCGACCGACCTACCGACCGACCGACCGACAGACCGACTTACCTACCATCTTGATGGGTAGGCGCAGGGGAACAAACAATTTAATCCTTTGTCCTTGTCAAATATCCATATCGGCAATGCAAATATTGAATCACACTTTAAATATTAATCCCGCAACGGTAGCTGATAACAGGCAAGTTGAAGTACTATGAGTATATCAATCTTATTTTTCCGTCAGAGAAGGTATGATTTATATTTTGACCTAATGTCTGTGTACCTGTGTTTACCTTAGAAACATACCGAATGCCAGAAGAAACGGTCGTTTTGATTGGTGGAAAAGCTCCAAAAAGGCCAAACAAACTTAATCAACTAAACACAGTGTAGAACATTACTATACGAAGATTCAGTCGAATTAGAATTAGGAAACCAACTGTATGAATTTGCTATAGTTATAAAATGTTATGATTGTCATTGATATAAGATTGTCCGTGTTAAATTTGCGAAGTGCTATCAACACCACTGTATGACGGAACTGTCACAAAAAGATAAATAAACGCATGTTCCGAAACGACAAAATAAATTTGTTTCCCCTCAGATAAACTTTTCCCGCGTTCTGTCATCCTATTACTCCGCGAGAAAGCGTCAATAGTGCATGAGGTTGTTGGGAATTACAAGTCGTTGGGCATATTGCATTATGATTGTAACCTCATATATCGAGCGATTTTGTACAAGTAATTTTAGATAAATAGTCGCTTAAAATATTGAATTGAGAAATAAATATGTCATGTACGGGGAACTATAGTTCAGCGTTCTCACATCTCATTGAAGGCGTACTGCGGTGCACATGTTGAAAAAGACTGGTTTACCTTCCCTGATACGCAAAGCAACTGGTTTCTAGGTGAATAGAAATATGTAAACAGCAGTAGCGTGTAGAAAATGTTAACAATGATACATGTAGGTATCATCCTTGGTATTGATGTTTGATTTTGACTAAAGAAATTAACTTTGATACAAGAATAAACTCAAAGTCCAAAACCTAGTTTGATAGTGGCATGGGCATACAGTTTGCAGTCAAATAACCAATTAATTCCTGTGTGTACATGTACCTCTCAATATAAAGTTCACGGCGTTAGGACGTTGTGACTGTCAAACTGGGGCACCAAAAGGTTTTTCATTCGGGAATAAATAATGGAACTACATTGTATACCTGTTTATATAAATAATGTTGAACAATCCTATTAATAACATTTCAATATTCACATGAACTGCCGACGAATCTTTTATTTCTTCAAAAAGCGAATTTTAGAAGCAGTCATTAATACATTTTCTATACGACGAATTTACGTGTAAAACGCATAAATCAATGTGTAGAATATGCCATTTCAATATATTTACCTGGAAAAAAAACTTGCACTGCTATATTACATATTTGATATTGCTTCATACATTGGTATAGCCTTATTAACACAACTGATCGACCTATTGAACTCTCTTCTGCCAATGTCGAACAACAATAGCTTTCATCGAGGACAAATATTGTTAGGAATGGCAGGCTTTCAGTGTACCGTGATTGCGTTTATCACACTTTTGAACGTATTTCGCAAATTTCTAAAATGTTCTCCTAATAAACTAGAAGACATAGAGCTTAAATGTTTTTTATATGTAGTAATCTTGGTATATGGAGTATGGAGTGCCGTTTTACTATGTATTGCCTGTTTATTTATATCAATCATTCATTTATTGATATCAATAATACAATATATGTATAAAAAATTCGATTTATTGATATCAACAATTCATCATAAATTATATATATATATATCAATAATTCGATTTAATGATATTAATAAATAGGCAATAAATAATATAACGGCGCCCCATATAAAATAGAGTGCATATGTTGGGTAAAAGTTCAATTCTACCGCGCTTCCCTGTGCTAGATACCTTATCGCGTTAGGGAGGTTTGCTCGTCTTGATGACCTCTGGAGCTATGCTGGCGGGAAATTGTGTTCCTGTTAGGGTCAACCAAGTCAGAAATGTTGACAGGTAGAGACAAGACAAAGATCTGCACGTCCTTCGGAGGGGACGCTAAGCTGGGGGTCCCGTGTACAGGGATTTTTAACCGCCTTGGACGATAAAGATCCCCATGTAAAGTTCGATGAGAGTAGGCGGAAACGCCATTGCATGGGCTCATCCTTCTTTTTGAATTATCTCTATTAGTTTCATTTCCCGTTCCTATCACCGCTTCTCTTCCAGTCCTATCTTTTGGTTTTTCTCCTTTAGTCTTTTGTCGCGATATCGGTAAAATATTCTGGAAGTGACGTTAAGCCCTAATTAAACAAATTAAACAAACAATACTACCGCAGTTTGCATGTACCACCTATGTAAACCTTTGACTTATTTACCAATTCACTGGACCGATTTCAAACAAACTTGCTATACATGAGGGAAGGGGTTTCAGATTTCTTCGTATAATTGGGGCACCAGCATGAGGCCAAAATAGGAAAATATACAAAACTTAAACAAAAGATTTGTAATTAACTAGAATTTAATGCTTGCATATATATGCATTAACGTTAGTGTATGGAGAATTAAGTTTGTTCAAGGTACGACCCTACCTTAAAGAAACAAAATAGGTCAAGCATTTTTGGGTTAAAGTTCAATACCGTAAGAAACATGTCGACTTTTCAACTTTTGCACTGTTACAGGAAATTTCAACTAAACTTTGAATCATCCTGATGTGAAGACGATTAAAACAATCCAGATGATAGGAAGCCATATTGCAAATTTGGTAACTAGGGAACCAAGTTCACTGAAAAGTTCGCGAAATGTCACAAGAAAATTAGAAAATCTGCATCTTATATTAAGGCTAGCATAATATTACAATCTACAGTTCAGGCAAAATTCAGAAAAATCTTATTTAGTTTGAAAGCTTCAATGTGTTACTTAAAACCCTCATCGGCCCTCTGACGACCATCTTTTTTTAAAGATATTTCTTGTTGCTTATATTCTGGTTAACAGTGGACAGTGGTTTTCAGTTTTAATGATACAATAATATCAGTGTCCTTTTGCTCGTTAGTTCAAGAGTGGTCTTGTCATCGTTCCTGTTATACATACATTTGTTGGTTCATTACTGTTCGGTCTTGACAGTGGATGGGTTGTCACAAATATTTCATGATATTAATAATCTGTCAGTTTATTCGGGATTCATTTGCCGATCTAGGCAACAAGTTACAGTAGACAAAGTAGTATTCTGAATTATAATCAATTTTCTATATCTTCCGGAAACAGCTGTCCAAATGAATACATTAAAAGTTCCTGATTTGACTACGCATATACCTAAATTATGAGCAAGGGAATTTTTTTATGACATTGCTGGGTGTGAAGTTTTTCATGACCTTCAAATCCCTTGTCTCCCTAGTCTATATTTCTCTAGGTCTTTTCTATTCTTAATTCATTTCCTTTAATAGCTTTTGTTGATAACGGTCGCTTCGTTGTTCGGCATTGGTTCTTGGACCTCTCATACAGATTATTTGATAATGTCTCTTGTAGATATAGTATTTACTTGTAGCACGTTTCAGTGCTTCCTATTTACATTCAGTTTTATGTACACCTGGCAAATGATTACTATGATTAATGTGTACGTTACCACCTGATACGTAATCCATCGAACTATAGAAATATACCATGTCCGAGAAACACACAATACTCATATCATGGCTTACTAATAACGTGATGCCGTTAAATGTCAATACACATCATTTAAGTAAGAAAAAGCTGCGAACAAAGTCAGACAGGGCACCAGGTAACGATGGCGTATCTGTTCCCATGGGGACTACTTGTGCTCCGCTACTAGCGGACCTATTTCTGTATTCATATGAGGCAGAGTTTATCCAAAAGCTACTCAGTTCCAAGAGGAA
>JAUMGZ010176139.1:0-14442 GCA_032359645.1 Pododesmus macrochisma | reverse complement strand
GGTGTAATTTACTACGCTCTCGAGTTTTCCTTTGGGAAATGTTTGACGGAACAGTTTTTTCTTGGCACTAAACATTTCTTGTTTTAACAACAAGTAATTGCCTTTTGGTTAGGGGATAGTAAAAAGAGATTTGATATTAGCTCTTGAGCTCAATGACCATATGTCTTCGTTCACACGACACTTTAATGAAAAACAAAATATTTGGTACACTGTACATTCAGAGACAAAAATATGTTAAACATATCTAGTTGAATCATGAAGATACTGTGATTAAGCAGTAAACAGAATTACAAACGTTAATGAAGTTTTTCTTTTTTTAACAAGTTTGTTAAATTAGTGCTTAACGTCATTTTTAGAGTATTTCACCGATATCGTTACAAAAATAAACAAGGTGAAAAAACCCAAACGAAAGGCGAAGAAGAGAAGCTGCGAAAGGAATGAAAAACAAAGCAAAATAGATATTACAGCAAGAAGGGTTAACCCATACAACGACGTTTCCGACTGCTCTTCTATCGAACTTCACATGTGGATATTTATCGTGCCCTGACCAAAGGACGTTCGGATCTTTTTCAGGCCCCTACTCTCCAACTTGTCTGACCAGTCTGGTCGACCCGACCAAAAACCATAAGCTACTATGGCACGGTGCTAAGTACATGAAAGTATTTTGGTCAGTATTCAATTGCCTTAGCTAAGCTATGAAACACGCATTCGCGAATTATTTCCGATTCAAATTTAATTATATTAACTATATTAATTATATTGTTGAAAGTTCATGGTATTTGTTTCCTTTAATATTTGAGTGTGCTTTAAGGTTGCGTTAACTACAACGATATATAAATGTCATGCTACATGTAGCAAGTTATGCCCGTTTTCTGGTTTGGTACGCTTAGGACAAATCAGAAAACGGGAGAAATTCAAAACACAACTTTAATCAGATTGTGTTACAAATAACAAAATGAGAAGTTGAGGACAAGGAAGAGTAGCAGCATTATGGAACAAGAATAAAATCAATAATGATAAAACGATTTAACCATTTAACGATTTTTTTCTTCAAATCTTAGATTATAGAAATTTATTGTAACAAGTGGTTACAGATTTCTGTCAGTTTGGCGTCCAGTACGAAATTGGTTTACAGGTTCTCTTTCCCTAGAAATATCTGACTTTCAGGACTATACCAGGAGCATTGAGTTTCAGCGAGCATATTTCAGGATCACCAAGACACAAACCCCCTTCTACCACGTTGAGGTATCAAGTATTTGAAGGTCGATGCTTGAATGTTTCAAATACCTTAAGATATATGTTTCGTCTATGAACATTTGTTAAAACGTTATTTGTGACAACAACCACTATGCTGTGCTTATTACAAACTGCTGCTAAAACTTTACTTGTGACAGTCATCAAGATCAAACTGATGGTTTAACTAAACTTATGACAGTCAACAACATAAGACTAGTATTCTTATTCTTTTTATGACAACCACCATGATTAGACTGATAACCTAATTCTACTTGCCCCCACTAGGCTTTCCGCCCTTAATCTAGGTCTCGACTATTCTGAAAATATTAAAATGCAATTTAAAATATGCCTCCGATAAATATGATATTTATAAGAGGAAAGAGCCAATACTCCGTGCGAGGCACCTCCATCGCGAACCCTAGATTGGTTATCGTCTTTTTGAAGATATTACGACCAGTTTAAGTTTTGAATTGTGTACATTTAGCACAAAACAACGAAGAAACCACATGCCAAAGCGCCCTGCTTTCTTAGAAGAAAAATATTTGACATGGGATACGTTGCATTTGGAAAAGACTTCAGCCTTACTAAAAGCACAACACGCAATTATCCAATCCAATAATGAGTACCGTACATTCACACCATCGATAATCATCTTTATCGTTTATCTTGTCAATACCTCTTCGTATGAAAATCACTTCAATCATCATATATATGTGCCCCCATTACGTGCACACTTACCATGTGAATTCATGTCACGTGAACCACATGTACACGTTTCTTGCAGTCCCGTCTTTATGTTTATTTATCATGCTGTGTCCCTATTTGGATGGTTGTCTAAGACATGTCGTTATGTAAAGTATACTCAGTACTGTAACTTTGTTCTGCATAAAGCCTTATATATTCGTTTGGATTACGGATGTCAGCAGTTTGTATCTTTATATGGTGTTATTGGCTCAATATGACATAGATCGAACCGGATCGCATGAAGTGACGGTCAACATTTGTAAAATAGTATACGCAAAGATATTAATCCTAATATATACATAGTGAAAACACTTTGTAATACAATAATGGAAACTGAAACGGACCGACTATTAAACAATAAGAGGAAAAACAAAGTCTGTGTGTGACAGGACCTCGTTACTGATTCCAGGCCTAACGAACGTAACGGCATCAATGGACGCTTAAGATAAAATTAAAGAACTACTTTAGAATTCTTAAGACTTAGATCAATAATGCCGCTTCTCTTCCGTGTTCTCGTCTGAAAAATGTGTGGAACAATATCATTAAAGTTATATATCTGTTTACTCAGCCATACAATGAACTTTCCATGAAAAGAAGCATTTATAAATTGAAGATTGTGACGCCACTACTCTAGCTTCCTAGCCCTTCGTTTTCAGAATATTTACATTTGTTTTCCCCTGGACGTCTGTTAAGGGTGGTGCATTTATTCACGCTATTTTGATTACATTTTATTATACTTAAATGTCACATCTATCGTTGTATGCGATCAGTGGGGTTTACTCCTTGTCGTTATATCTTAACTGCTTTGCTTTCATGATACTTCTGTTGTCAAATTTTTTCTCCTTTACTTTTTCGTCACGGCATTAATGACAGTTTCTAATGGTGACATGTTTCTATTTCCTATGGAAAGGGGGGTTCCATATACCGAAATGACACGGAATCATCGCGGCGGGTGACACACGTGTACATGTAGCAGGGAACGCTTTCTAAATCGCTATCACCTGGTTACGCTTCTAGGTATATTTCTTCTTTTTTCTGTGTGCATCCTACATTTTCTTATATTTGCCCATGTCCATGGGGTTACTGCTTTTTTTTATTAAGTCTTGGTTTTTCGATTTATTAATTCATAAAAACAGTTTAATGACATTTGAATAAGAATATTCTACAAATGCATTTTCAAAGCTCAGCTGAAGCATGCGAATGTCTGAACAAGTATATTCCGTGTGCTTCTGACGTTTTCGTGGTAGGGAGTTTTGAGTTTCTCGCATACCTGGAAAGCTTTACAAGGGGGAGCTTGTATTCCTGGTAAGGTCACTAAAGTCAGATAGGTTAAGGCAGAAGGCCAGGGCGTTCCCATGTACAGGGATTTTAAACCCCCTGGCACGATAAAGATCACCATGTAAAGTTCGATAAGAGTAGGCGGAAACGCCGTTGCATGGGCTTATCCTCTGTCTGAACTATCGCTATTACTTTTATTTTACGTTCCTGTCGCCGCTTCTCTTCCTGTCCTATAATTTGGTTTTTCTCCTTTGGTCTTTCGTCGCGATATCGGTGAAATATTCTGGAAGTGACGTTAAACCCTAATTAAACAAACAAACACACAAACAGAAGGCCAGGAAAAAAATCAGCACGTCGTTTGTAGGAACGTTCAGATGGCAGTCCCATTTACAGGGATTTTAAGCCTCCCTGTTGTATGCACCCAGCCTGTTTCTTGTACTAATCATTAATAAAAGGAAGAGGGGGAATACACACAGGAAACAAATAATGCACTTATGAACTGTAAATGGGAAACACCATGGACTCCTATTTAAAACAGTGTTTCAGGTGTTCGCGAAGAACAAAACAAGAAGAAAAAGGATCAACAGAACAAACGCTATTGACAAACAAAAAATAGCTTAAAAAAAGTCACCACAAGAACTAACCAGCCAAATGAGACTGTTTTAGTTTGGGCATTAAAATATAAAAGAAGTAAGCGTTTTATGTTATACATGTATCACCGTCAATTCGATTTATGGCCACGATTTCAATAGTAAAAAAGACATTTGCCACCATACGATTGTTTCTTCTACTGTTCATATTACTTTTTCTGTTCCAGTCACCGTGTCTTCCCTCATCCTGATTTTTCTCTTTTGATCTTTAGTCGCGATATCACCGAAAGATTGCTGAATCGAAATTACACTTTTATCAAACATTCAAACATACAAACATACATCGTCTTGCTATGAACTGATCATATTTACGATTGGGATGTAAACAGAAACCCTCTTTTGTTGTAATGGAAACGTGTCTGATCCTTCTTATGACGTTATCATTTATTCGGGTGGTAAGATGTATAAACTTACCCTGGGTATTACAAATAATAACTGTACTTCTGATTGGCAAGTATTGGATACACTATTTTGTCAAATTGAAGATTATGAATGGGAAAAGGGCATGCTTATCATCTGTGAAACCGAAACTGGAACAGATTAGAGATATCGTCCAAAGTCGGGCCCCCACAGTCTGCTCAGGATTTAAAACACGTTCCACGTTATTATACAATCCAATAATGAAAGCGTACATTAACACTTTCTATAAACATCTGTACCGCTTACCTAGTCAAGTAAAACATCTACGTAAATAAATGACTTTGATCATCCTTATGTTTCGTATCACGTGAACACTAACCACGTGAATTCAAGTCACGTGAACCACACGTACACGTTTCTTGCAGTCCTGTGTCTTTATGTATGTTAATCATGCTGTGTCCCGATTTTGGTGGTTGTCTAAAGCATGCATGCCGTCTTTAAAGTACCAAATACCGTTAATATGTTCTGCACAACTCTCTATACATTCGTTTGGATTAAGAATGTCAAAGAAGGTGTCCTCGCATGGTTTTATAGTACGACTCAGTGTTTCATAGATAGAAGCATACCACAGGAATCAACGGTAACATGCGCCAACAAATATTCTTAAGCAAGAATAAGACAACATAAAAATTGTCTGTTTGCTTGCTGCCATTTACGTTATATGGACAGAATGTACAACATGTGTCCATGATCTTGACAAACATGAAATAGGAATCAAAAGGGTTCTTGTAAAGACCCCAATGTGATTGACATGTTGTCTAGAAATTTCACAAACATTTCATTGTCGGCCGATTGGGACTAAACAGTTATTTTCAACAGATTTTGCTTTACAAGAGAATTAAACAAACAAAAAATCTATAGATTGTGAAAATATAAAAATAGAATTCATACGATCCTATAAAAATGAGTGTATTTTTACCCTGCGTCAAATTTATAACATGTCATGGTATTGTCATCAATTCAGTTGAAGGAACATGGACGTATCAAAGTTACTGTGGCTTAAAAATTGTATATTTAACCTTTTGCAACACGCACGTCATCATGTTCTTTGTACATTATGTTATTGCTCTTCTTGTATTTCAATAGTGGGTTTTCTCATTTGACCATACACTGAATGTTGCTTCTGGCCAGCTATAAGACAAGTAGTAAATGCGACAAACGAAGACGATATTGTTACGAATCGTGACCATGGACATGTGCAAGTAAAAGGAAAATGTGGGTAGCCCACAGAAAAAAGAACAAAAATGCTATTATTATCTAAAAAAGGAAGCATCATGATACTTTTATCAGCTCAATATTGTTTAAGACAAACAATACGACAAGCAAATAAACCGAATGTTTTACTACCATCTTTAAGACAACAAATAAACTGAATGTTGTAACTGAAAAATATAAGAAAAGGAAATTTTACTGAATGTTGTTTCTGACAAGTAACAGGACAAACAAATAAAGTTAAAGTTGTTATTGACCAGCAACAAGACTAAAATTTAATTAAAATTAATAGTGATCAGCAACAAAACAAAGATCTAGACTAATGTTGTTAACTACCATCAACGAGACAAATCTATGAACTAATGTTGTTGCTGGCCAATTTGTGCATTAGTAATTACATTTTTATTTTTTTTTTATTTATTGTCACTTTGAAAAATAATAATAATAAATAAAAAACCACCAGGATGAGTGGAAGCAACAGAACGAGAGACATTGACAAACCAACAATAGCCGCACCAACAAGTCATCATCAGATAAATGGTAAAATGGTTATGAAATGAACGTGCATGTAATAATCGACATTTACTGTGATAAAAGTATATCAAAAAGGTAACATAAAATATATTCACGTGGATTCAACCTTTGCAAAGTAATTATTGAACATGTGGACAAGTGCACGAGTACTTGTATAAATAACTTAAAGTAAAGTTGAAATTCAGGAAACAACGAATTCATGTTTAACCAATAATCAAGGGATAGTCTAGGACTATGTATAAGATCACCGGTTACTGTTACACTCGTCGCTTCCGTGGTATGGGGCGACATCACTGATATATGTACATGTACTATTAGTTAGATTTTAACGGTATCGTGTTTACTATTCACAATTCTAGGTAATGTCAAATACATAAAACTAATTATATTACTAAAACGTTTTAAAATATATACATTGTTACATGTATCGACTATTGAGATCTTCTATTTTCAGTAGGCCTACACAAAGAGTGAATAAAGTGCTGATTCAAAACACATACGCTGTTGCCGATTGGCATTTCCGCTAATGTATTGGCTGCTCAAAGAGAAAAGAAATCAGCCGATAGTTAGAGGTACGACATGATCATAGTTCGAATCGTAGGAACAACTTACAACACATCATCGACATAGGTTGACACTCTTATTAGAAGTACTGTTGATTTAGACAATGCCAATACAATTCTAGTGGAAAGACCTCTGCAACACTTGAAATACCTTGGCCGATGCTTTTCGGAGTAAGTGTAGTGCACCCAAGGCGTTCCGTATGATCTTTAAGCACGAGGAAGATTGGCGATAAAAGCCTTTCAAAATCGTTAAACTTAAAAATGTATGTCCGGTGTTAAGGGGCGAGATCATATATTAACTCATGTGTTATCATCAATCTCTTAACCAATTGCCACATAATATCCCGAAGTATTAACAAAATATGATGAAATTGCTCCATGATAATTCCCATATTATTTATATCAAAGTTTAATAGTGGTTAAAGCAATGCAAAATAAGAGGACTACAGATTTTTTTAAGAAACTGCACAAGTCTGATGAATTACAGAGTGGAAAATAAATACAAAGTTTGATAAATTACCGAATAAGTAACAAGTTTGATTAAACTAGTGCAGCATATTTCAAGTATTTGTTTTTAATTTTTATTTATTAATGTTTGGTTTTGAAAAGACAATGATAGGAAGAAGGCGACAAGGAAACTGTCTTCGGGCCATTTCCACCCAATGATGTTTGCACGATGGCGATGAAACAACTTTCTCCAGTTGTTATCTTTTTGAAGATTTTCATTGTCATTGTTTGCATGTGGCTTACACATGATTATATTGCTATCTATCGGAACTATGCGTACGCGCGGGGGCGGGAGGAAGCGCCTCTTGCGTAAGCATCTTATCAGAGCAGCTGATCGCATCGCCATTACACTAAATATAATCTTGACATATAACTCGTCGTGACCTGCGGATATCAAGATTCTTTAAAATCCAGGCAAGAAAACATTTATCTAAAGATAACCTTGGAATATACTGTTAGTTCAATGTATGTATTACTCTGGACCTATCAGTTTCTAAACAGCCACAACTCGTACCAAAAAGCTAAAACGTTAACAGTAATACAATGTATGCATAACTCTGGACATGACAGTGTCTAAAAAGCCACAACTCCGAAAATAAGCCCTAACTCCGTACTAAATAGCGAAAACGTTCAGTAATACAACGTATGTATTACTCTGGACCTATCAGTTTCTAAACAGCCACAACTCGTACCAAAAAGGCTAAAACGTTAACAGTAATACAATGTATGCATAACTCTGGACATAACAGTGTCTAAATAGCCATAAATCCGAAAATAAGCCCCAATTCCGTACTAAATAGCGAAAACGTTAACAGTAATACAATGTATGTACAACTCTGGACAACCACAACTTCGAAAATAAGCCAAAACTCCGTACTACATAGCGAAAACGTTAACAGTAATACAATGTATGTATAACTCTGAACCTAGCAGTGTCTAAAAGCCAAAACTCCGAAAATAAGCCCTAACTCCGTACTAAATAGCGAAAACGTTAACAGTAATACAATGTATGTATTACTCTGGACCTAACAGTGTCTAAATAGCCACAACTCCGAACTGAATAGTTAAAACGTTAATGGTAATAAACAGAACCGAACAGTATATGTATATGGTATCACATGCAATGTGAATGTAATAGGTACATGTAACATGGACGAAAACCATTTTGAGAGGTCCTCGTCAAAGACTGTGACACAACCGTCCCCAATGGCGCTCAAAAGAAAATGCAGCTTTAAACGACAAGACCTTGATAAACAACTTTAAGAAAGGACTGAAGCCAGGACATGGAGTACAGTTTAATTATTGAGAAAAAGCTTCTCCAACATCACTAAATATGGTCGAGTCGGTAAGCAATCAAAATAGGAATTATTAGCGTACTCTTCAGGACAACTGTTTCGGACAACCCAGTTCTCGTCAGAAGAGACGACCTTAATATGACGTAACATTATGTGTATTGTTTACACGTTTCAGTTTGCAGCTTTGTATAATTTGATTAGATATGATCAAAAGAATACATGTACATAACATACGTACAAAACCATATCGTCGTTGGTTCTCACTGATATCACATATGTGGTAATGATAAAGCAATGGACAACGTCAGTATGAACAGACTTTTAAAAAATATGCTGGCAAACCAACAACAAACGCATTAATCAGTATTACAACACGTTATTGATGTTCCAATCTTTCTACTCCAGCACGAGGCAAACATTCTTAAACATCTATTTTAAAACGTAATGAACGAACGAACCCTCATAAGAACACCAAATAATGTCAATTTTACGAGTTTCGACACAAATCAATAAAAGAAGTCCTACTACGAACCAGAAAAACAGAAATTTGAGTTTAGTCTTCTCTATATTTGAGAAGATTTAGACAAGAGACCTTCATTACAGTGACGCATTCGATCCTTTTACGTCGGTGGTGTACATAGACAAGATGCTATGCTATATGTATGTCGCACGTTAGAGAATTGTATTTACCATTAAAGTAATAGATTGCAATTTATTTAAGATATTTAAGACACGTGTGGGTTGATTTAATCCATTTAAGTGTGAACACCGTCATAAGTAGATGGAATGAATGTTGTTTAACACTTTATGCCGATATTTATATGCATCAAACACTTCAGTCAACCTGCTAAACGTTTTACGTAGTTTGTGATATCGATAACTCTGTGATATACTCGTAAGGTCTATATTGTTTTTACAATGGCCGTGTTTAAGAATTCAGAATCCATACGAAATATTTATGTCCTATGACAGCAGTTTTGGGAAAGCATTATCAAAATACATTTAAAAAGCTGCCTTCTTTTTAGGTTGCAGTTTCAAATTCTGCGTTTTGTTTTAGCGCTTTTTTCTTCGCTTTAATCGATGAATATTGTGTATTTCTGCTTTTTTCCTAACTTGCAAATGGCTTAAGCATTGTGTCTTGATTTTTGTTTGCCTTACACCAAAGCAACGTACCCAGGAAAACGAATGTAGAAAAGCGATATTTCTGCACCATCAGTTCATTGTATTATCAATAGTATCAATTCTGTCAAGTCCGCCTTCACATGAAATGTATATACTTGCTGACGAAAGTAAAATGACTACAAATTGGAAGACGAGTACGATTTTAATGATTTCCATTGGTAACTTAGCGCTGTTAATCAACCACGGTTATAACTCCACCGAAATTAATCGATAAATCGATGCTAAAATCGATACTACCGGATGTAGATAAGATACCATTAATGTGCTGCGGATATGGAGCGCTTTTAAATGTAAAAAAAACATTATCAGCGTTCTGACTAATATGAGAATGTGTTTGACCCTTAATACAAAGTTATAAATAAAAAATGAGAACAGTTTGATTAGTTTGTGTTTGTTATTGTTTGACCTTGAATATATTATTTTTTGAGCATGAAACAAGAATATTTTGGATTATTAGAACAAAGAAAATGACAAACAATCGTCTCATCAGAATGAACTTACAAACTGAGAAGGGCATTTAAAAGTGGAATCAAACAACCCAATGTGTGAGAGGGCCTGGTTCATGACTCAAAGTGAACGTCACCACTCTAGTGGAAAATAAACTTAGAAAATATATTGAAATATAAGTCTTGTTTTAGTGTTTGGCATTTTTGACATATCATAACTTTTTTTTTTAATAGTAATTTTTACATTTATTTGTTCTATTTAAGGCAGTCACATTGTCAATTATTTGAAACTTGAATCCATCTGATACACATCCTTGTTAGTTATTCATTCTAATCTTTTTACTGTTACGATCGTATCTTGTCGTGGAGGTTTATATCAAATGAACAGTAATAAGATTGGTTCACCGTTAACCGGCTTGTCCACACCTTCCAGCATTGTATTGCTTGACCTTCCCAAGTCGAAACATTTGGATGGTTACCTCTGTACCGTCGGTTGCATAATTGTTTCATTCATTTTGTACATTTTATCAGAATGTTTATGTTGTTTTATTGTTTTTCTTGTCGATGATAACCATTTTTGAGATAGATAGACTTACAGCACAAAATCTACTCTTCTGTATATTATACTCTTCTGTATATAATTATTATAACTAATCTTGATCTAATGCGGTTAAAGTATAACGCCTTTTCATGATATAAATGTCATATCCTTAATTTAACAATATCAAAATACTTGTCACAATCTTAATCAAGATCGCTGCTTAATAAAAACCTATCAATGTATATCATATTAAAGATAGGTTAATAGTGTTGAAATGTTGCTGACGTAATGTCAATACAGCAAATACAGGTGACAAAGAACATATGACACGTCACCAAGTCAGTGTCAAGAGGTCAATTGACGTTACCTCTCCTACTGTGAATTAGGAAGTTAAAAAAAATATAGTTAATCGTTTTTGCTTGTGTTCTCATGCATTGTAAACTGAGGCCAAATATGATACAAAAAACCTCTGACGTCACGGCAATTCTGAATTCTGACTACGACCTCTGACTAAAACCCGGGTGACTAACTTGTGTTTTTGACTATTATGTATAGGTACTGAAAATAAGTCAGACTTAAAATGAGTTTGTACTTGATATGTTTCATACTCAATTTGAAATCATGAGTTTAAGTTTGACAAAACAAGGTTTGGTTCTAGCGAGACGTAGCACAACACTGTTGTAACGTGTCCATCTATCGGGGGGACATCAATTCAACGAAACGCTTGTGTTTCATAAATTCTCTGTATGCACAAATAAGTTTCTAAAAAGCATACAAATCTATTTACCACGGTTTTTTTTTCTTTTTTTTGATTTTCTTAAATAGCTTAAGGAATGTTTTGCAAAAATGTTATTTCGACCTAACCATTTTTTGTTTGCTTTGGATAACCACTATTATACTAGTTCATCCATAAATGCATATAGGGAAAAGGGATTACATTTGTTACACTCTCATTGTGCCTAGGAGACGGTGATTTATTTTATTTTCGTATCTAGTTCCTTTTGTCTATTTTTTTTGCGAACAAGTGTTTTCTCCAAAAATCCCCCAAATATGTTAAATGCAATATGAAAACGTTATAGAACAAATATCATATATATATATAAATAATTTCAATGTATGTTATGTTGGTCATTTTTTGCAATGTTGATATACATACAGTCTAATTTGAATATAAAGATATCCGTGTAATATGTCCAAACACCAAAGTGTAATGTACAGATTGTGTCTTGTCTGTTTTTAATATTACCTTGACTACTCCGGTTTCATTCTATATATACTATACTGTATTGTTGTAGGGAAGAAACTTTATACCTTACGGTCTATTGTTCACAACAATATCCATAGAAAACACGCCATACTATTAGTATAATGTAGATGATTTCCCTAATATCACTTAAACTTAATGGTCTATCATTAAACGCATCAGTTACATGGTGTCACATCAAGCATTGAAGTCTTGTATAATTAATATGACATGCAAGTGAGCACATTATTTGAAATGGGAATTTGTCTAGCTTATCCATTTATCCACTATAAAAGAGCATTCGATTTCCTTAGTGTAAGTGTATTACTAACATACATGCATCATTCATAGTTTCAAGGATAAAGGAAGTTCAAAGACGTAAACAAAGCTGAAGCCAAAAATATTAAGAAACCGGAAATTGACTGTCTTCACAAAGCAGCAAGCAGCATCCTGTTATTGTATGTGTCTATCTTTCCGCCCCCCATCTCTCTCCCTCCCTCTAACTGAATACGTTTCTGTGATGCTGTGAAACAAAATAGTTTGTTAATTTGAAAGGTGTTTCTCCCTATGGTTGTTTGAATACAAATGTTCTCATTTTCTTGAAGTCAAAGCAATTAAAGGTCCAGAAAAGGTGATGTCGAATAAATCAGCAACTTAAAATATACTTCTTACAAATTAGGTCTAAAAATCATCATATACTGTGTGCATATTGTCTTCGTGTGTGGTGTATAAACAATAGTCAATGACGTGAATACGTTTTCAATTAAGGAAACTACGTTAATTATATTCAACACAATCAATGAATGTGCTTTGTTGTGCTTTAAATTGTGATAATGTGTCTGAGCACATAGTTAATGGGTTCAACAAGTAAGCAATTGTCTTAATATTTAGCAATCCAGAAAAACCGACGTCAATTGATAGCGATGTGCACCATAACCTCTCTATTCAATATGTGTAAATTGAATTTGGGTTTAGCCCCATGAGCCTTTATCTAGACGGTTATTGATGACGGGGAGCAGCTAAGAGATAAACAGCGAAACTTCGTAAACAACATAAAATACATCAGTTTGTCAGGAATAGAGTCAGCCAGTAAAATCTTAACACAATACCAAAACGGATCAATATATAACATTCTGGAGTATCAAACACGCAGTGAAGAACGAGACATATCAGATACGCCATTGTTTATATCAGTGACGTGTACACGTCGGTGATCTGTGACTTGTCTTTCAAATAGCTCAATACGTGGCGATCGATTACTGTGATAGTTTGCCATTGTTTTACGATGATCAAAGAAAACAAACTACAGTCCTCCGACAAGGATATATACATGAAATGACCATATCAATATCATAACATTGTCTTGACATTAAGGTGTTCCGACTCCCGCGGACTGGCTTATTTCCAAAGTAATACAATATACATTTCGAATTGGGTTCGATTGTAATGGAATCAGTCGAGTTGTGTATGTACTAAATGAGGAATTTTGACATTTGATTGTGTCGATATCAAACTAACATGAAACTGAACTTACAATTCGATGACTGATATAGTTGAACTTTGTGGCATTTGTATGTACATGATTGTGTATATATTTTTGTAACTTTGGGTTCAAAGCGCTTCCAATCGATTTACTTTGCCCAAGTGTGACTTAATTGGTTTTTCTGCAATAATGGCTTCACAGTCAATGATAAACAACAATCAGCGGGCGAAGAAACAGATATACAGACAAACAAAAAAATTGCAGAAAGGACAAGAGTCAAAGAAGGGGTTAAGACCATGGTGTCAATGTTAGCATGTCCTTCATTACAACTATCGCATGTAGAATTACTTTCTTAAAAGAACAGACACAAAAGAAATAAAAAGCTCTCATAAACGGTCGAAAATCTGCATTAAAACTGTTCACAAATATTCTCTTCCGTTTTGTAATATATTTATTATATATATTTCGTTATTAACTGAATTTGCACGTGTTAATACAATATCGCAAAGTAAGAAATATTTAGACACTAGTCAAAAGCATAAGCTCATGGATACAAGCAAGTCATAGGCAAGCGAGACAACCATTCATTTAAAATGAAAACATTAAAGAATCCTTTTATTTTAAACAAGCTTGACGAACATTTAGGTATCCACTAAGATGATCCAGCTGTATTATTGTAATGCAGACCATAGACATACTGAAAGCAGACCGACATTGTTTGTCGTGTACATCTTTGCTTTAACAATTTTGGTGTCAACAACAACTCTCTTGAGACGAAGTCCTTGTATTGAGAACAAGCTCGAGCAGTTTGAATCAGTTGTAAAACATAAACACCTTATACAGACGAGAATTGGATGTCTGTGCTTAGTTTAAGGAAGTTAGCGGTGTACATATATTCAAGGGTCAAGGGAAATGGGGTTGCTTAATAAAAGCCTTAACTTCAAACTCGTGGTAACAATCCTTGTCTGCATTATCATTGCATAATGTAAACGTCGAGTAAGACTTCGCGATTTACGTACATATACATGTACATGTAAGTAAGTAAAGCGAAAAACCAAGACGATATTCTAGGCCGTAAGTCCATGGACATTGGCAAACAATAAGAAAA
>JAUMGZ010176128.1:0-13419 GCA_032359645.1 Pododesmus macrochisma | reverse complement strand
TGAATCTGTAACCATGATACACACTCATTGAATCTGTAACCATGATACACACTCATTGAATCTGTAACCATGATACACACTCATTGAATCTGTAACCATGATACAAAATCATTGAATCTGTAACCATGATACACACTCATTGAATCTGTAAGTATGATACACACTCATTGAATCTGTAAGTATGCTTGGTTCACATGATGATTGAATGCAACTATGAAACAAACATATACATGGTATGTGAATATTAAATATGATTATGGACAGCATTCCTATGCTATAAACATCAATCTATCAAGTATCATGTTACAGAGAGGTCTATAAGTAATGATAAGTATTGACAGTAATACCCATGATTTAATCATGCTCTTATAGAGTGAATTCAACACAAATATGTGGTACAATAAATCAACTTTACCAGGCACTGTATATAAAACCTTATTTACTTTGCTGTTTAATTAAAGAAGTAATATAATATCAAGGTGAAATAGAAACACTTCAAATAATTCCAAATCAGAATTTTAATACAAATCAAAAATAATAATTCAATTAAAGAATTCAAATTCAAATAATTTTTTTAAAAATAATTCACCTAACTTATCAAAGGTCAAAAGAAATGATACCTGTGTTTCAGCTAAAGCTGCAAATTTGTTTTTTGCATTAATACGATGTATTGAACTTTGACCTAAGGACATGTACTTATTTTTGATCCGAGAGTCATGCCTTGGACAGCTTTTCACCACGACCCAAAGTTACCATATATGCAAAAATTAAGCAAAGTCTAATAGTTTACTTAAAATATTTTTGAAATGTTTATCAAATTTTAACTTTTTTGAACCCTTAGTGGCTCTCTTGAGGGCAGAGCCCATTTAATTGAACAAATCTGAATCCCCTTTTTCTAAAGATACCTCCTACCAAGCTTGGTAGAAATTGGTTAAGTGGTTTTAGAGGAGAATTTGACAATAAATGAAAAGTTAATATATTTCCTGGTGTATTTAATTTAAAAGTGTATAACATCTTTTTACCCTATTAGGTCAATCTTTGGACAATCTCTGTTCCCTATGCCCCAAGTTTACAACATATACACTAGAACTTCTAGTTAAGTAGAAGATTTTTGAAAATTGGTCAAAAATAAATTCCCGATTTTAGTTAGTAAGTGACGTTTCCTGGAGGCTTTGACCTATAATTTGAACAAATCTGAATCTCAGTCCCTAAAGGGTGCTTCTCAACCAGTTTGGTTTAACATGATGCAGTGGTTTTGTGGAGAATCAAAGATGTGAAAAAGTGAGGCTTGACAGGCAAAGAACAGTATTTCAATGAGAAAAGTCCACCTTGAAACTTCAATCCAGACAGACTAAAAAGTATATTCTAATAATTTTATCACAACTATTTTTGTCAAATGTAGATTTAACACAGGAACATAACAGCACAAAATGTCAAATAATATAAGTACACATTTGTTATGTCATGTGACATTGTCAGCTTTGTCATGTAAGTACATGTACATGTTAAGAATATTGAACAACTGCAAAACAATCAGTTTATACAAGAAAAACATTGATTGGACAGCACTTTCTTTGCCATTCAACTTAATTCTTTAGTCAATAGTATTATACTGAAAACAGAAGAAATGGAGCTAATGTATTGGCCAACAAAGATCATATGATCAAAATGGTTCATATTTTGTCAAGATTGTATTTAAAATGAACATATGTTTGAAAACCTGCCTATAAGACTCATAGGATGAACACTTTAAGTCGAGAGGTAAGACTTGATGAATCTGATGTGTATTGTTATATTACTATAGACTGTCCTGGTGGTCCTGTGGAAAGCTTGTATTGTAAGAGGCTTATGTAGGTTTACATCACTACCTAACATTGATGACATCACACAATAGGTCAGACAACATAATTATCTATACAATACTCTTTTCTATAAGTATTTTTCTCCCTAAAACTGCACTTTTATAAGAAAAAAATCATTTTTGCATTGAAATACATGCAACATGGATTTATTAAGAATTTTCTATTTAATTTTTTAACATATTGTTCTTATGACAATACAAAAATGATGTTGTAATGTCTTAGAATTTTCAATTAAATCAAAGCTGGGAAAGTCAGATTGTAAAACTACTAACTACCTATGTATCAATAATGACTCTTTTTAACAAAAATATAGTACAGAGACTACAATTATGTACCCTTCAAATTAAACAAAGATAAATACAAAAATATGAATATGCACAGCACAGTTTGAAAACACATCAATTCAAGTGTCAAAGACAATCACTAATGAAGCAAGATTTAATTTTATGCTCGTTACTAGATCTGTGAAATATAAGATTGATGATGATCGAGACAGCCTGTGTAATATAGCCAAACTAACTATCAGGTTATCAGAAAAGTTAATATGACAGTTTAACATTCTAAGTTTAAACATTATACAAACAAAAATGCACAAACCCATGGTAATATATAAAATATATTATGTAAAACAGATTTATTTGCCAAGTTAAATTGATTCAAAAACTTGTTTTCCCTTGTCAGTTGACTGTATCGTATACCACCATATAGAGACTTTATTAAATCTTCAGTTGACTGTATCGTATACCACCATTTAGAGACTTTATTAAATCTTCCTAACAACGCTAACTAATAATAAAGAAACCTATATACATTTACGTGTATATTGAATATATGAAAGTAACTCTTCATACGAATCTGCCCAAGCTATATATTTTGCTGCAATGCCAGCTTCTATTAACAGACAGTATAACCATAGTGATGGCAGAACATATGACATTGTATGAAGTATTAATGACAGTGTTCCATTCACACACCCTCATTATATCACAGTGTGTCCATGACTTTTAAAACATCAAAGTACAGGGCCCTAAATCAATATCTAGACCACATAATGTCAATTCAAATGCACATTCTGACCACACAGGTCCTTCTTTAGGTCCCTTCTGTACATCATCTCTACAAGAAACCGCTTGTTAATGTCAGCAACATAAACATGGCTTCCTTCAGTGATGTTTTCAATAATTGTTATGCCACCATAAAAATGTGATTTGAGTTGTGTAATTGGGTAGTTTGTCTAGAACTGTAGTCAGTTATATACATGTATCTCCAGCATACAATTATGACAGCAATTTACTCTTAATATACATAACCAAAATCTAGTTCCAATTTATTTGTCAGATCTAATACATGTCCCCAAATTAGTCTACCACATAGGCAGAACACCTCAGGCAAACAATTATCTGTATTAAACGACACATGACAGTGGCGAAAAATTTGCTGTCTTCCATTATGATTTGCTTGAGAATTAGGAAGATGATGTGACCGTGAGGATACTGCAGATCGATAAAGACCCTACAATAGTCGTCTAAAGCACCAGTAATAAAAATAATCCTATCTTGCCATTTAAATCACTGGTCTCTATCCTCTGCACTTATGTTATCAGAGCTGGCCACGCGACTTATTTCCTGAACAAGTTCTGCATGTTCATCTAACATTTTTTCTAAATTCTTTTTTCGCTGCTCAGCATTTTCCTACAACACAGAAAAATATAAATGTATTTAGAATGCTATCACAGGAGGCGTATCAAATAAATATTTAATATTTAAAAAGAATAAATATTTTATATATAAGTATGAATAATATGACTTAACTTTTAAATCAATAAAAATGTGTACTGAGCAATCTAAATCTAATAAATTCTGTAAGAATTCAGTACAACATTTAATTTTCAAAGACCCCAGCAACTTTGGAACATTGTAAATAAAGATATTCAGCATCACTAACATAGACTATAAACATAATATATATCATTAATTACATCATTATAATCACATCTAAGTACATCATACCATGCAATGTTACAATATATAACAACATGAACCCTGTACACATGTAAACCTGACATCAGATACTTGTATTTGTTGGCATATAATTATGAATACTTAAAAGATCATCACAATGTTGTTTTACCAAACACAGAAGCGAAAGTTGACCAAGAGTACAGACATGACATGCTACATGCAATATTCTGCTCTATGGGTATTACAAAAGTAGCGTGTGATTTTGTATCTATTCATTTTCTCACGCCATCTATATATTTTTCAATATAGTTTCCACCCTTAATTATGCTGTAAGGTTACACAGAATTGTTTTATACATTGATGTCAGAAATATAGAACAAGGTATGATAAACAATACTAATACACATTCTAAATAGTTTTTCTGAAATTTGCTTCTGAAAGATTTTAAATGGCAAATAATTTTATTAAGATCTAATCAAAAGTTCCTTTAAACAATGTTGATGAAAGAGAAAAAGTCTTTCTTCTAAGCTATAACTACAAACAATTTACAATTGGAATTTTTTTGTTGGTTGGAAGTTTCAACATGACAAATGTGGGTATATGCAAAGGTTACAAAAGTGTGAGCTGCTTTTTTTGGAAGAATTTTGAAAACATAGACTCCATGCAACTAAAATCCAATTTATATCCCTAGAACCATAAGATCTATATTCAAATATTGCTTTTTGTAAACACATATTTACCCTGTAATATTGATATCTCATAAAAAATGAAAAATTCTACAGATCTGAAAATAAGCACAAATTGGTAAAGAAATTAATCAGTTATCAATATTTGTAATAAACTAGCATTCAGGGTATGTTTAATCAACTCATTCTACATTCATCAATGTGTCAGATGAGAAATAAGAAGGGGTTCCAGTGGATTAGCAAGACCTCAGTTGATGAGGGACTGGGGGGGGGGCAAAGCCCAAACGAAGTTCTTTGATTCTAAAAAGTTACAAGCGATTACTTGTCTTGTCCAAAGACCTTAAGTTTCTTTGATAGCTTAACACTTTGACTTTTTCTTTTTTCTATAAGAACCTGCAATATTGTAATTTTGGCATCTTTGCAATATATGCAAACAATATCATCGATAAAGTTGTCAGCTTAGCCTATATCTAATAGAAGTTTCCTCGTGAGTCTACAGAAGAACCCAGGGGCATTGAATAAACCAAAAGGCATTTCTTTATATTAAAAAAGGTCAATTGGGGTAAAAAATGACATTTTTGATAGAATTTTCTTAAGGACTCTACAGAAGAAGTCTGGGACACTGACCAAGTCAAAGAGCATTACCTTGAATCAAAAAATGTCCAAAGGGGAATAGAACGCAGTGATGTTTTCACATTCATCTGCCAATATCTCTTGTGTAGTCTATCTTAGAATGATATCTATAACTTGCTAGTTTTGAAAAGATGTCACCTGCATTTATCATCACATACAGAAGTTGTTTAAAACCAATAATAAACATGTATGACGAATCTTTTTTTTTTTTACAAATTAGCTCTACTGGAGTGTATAAAGATTAAGATAGATCTATGATATCCATCTTGATAAGCTTTTTACCTCATCCTTGATAATATTCGGGGTATTATGAGGAATCAAAAATGGTTTTATTCTCACTGGTTTTTCTGTTGTTACATGTATTCAATCTGTCATAAGGCATAAACAGCAGGAGACCGAAATCTGGTTATTGTTCTTTTAATAAAGTTTCCAAAATTGAAAAATTATTCAAACTGGTTTTGTATTTAAGGAAAATTATGCAATTTCTTTTTCAAAACTGATTGTTCTACTTTAGCTGAGATATAAGAGTAAAGATTATGTATCCAATATTTTGATAACCATTTTAAGCCTTGTTAATCATAGACATAACAGTAGTGCATGTCTAGATATTACAAAAGTATATTTGCTAGTTTGCGAGATCTGTCACAGCACACTGTTAGCTGTGATCCTCAACATGTTATCTGAAACATTCATTAGACACACTAGAAAATGAAGTAGTGTGTAGTGTACTTAGATTACCAAATAATATCCCCTCACAATAAGAACATATCCATTCTCCAGGGGAATGAATTTCTCTGCTGATTAAATCCATACATTAGGATTGTTAGTGCTACTATACCTATCATTTGTCACATGAATCAGAGTAATTCTATCATGGATTGTAGTTTACAAGGTGATTATCCTGAACACTGGGACAGATCATCAAGTTAATGCTGACAACATTTCCTAACTAGGTGCGATACTTTACTCACCAATATAACTTTATAAGATCTAATTAAATTACTAATTATTCAGCAATTTAAATCAATGACAATTATATGTATCATTAATATTGACAGGAGTTAGATATGCAGTTCAATGGTATATTCATCGACTGACATATATATAAGGACAGATAGGGTAAATATATCACAAAGTACAAACACATAAGTTTAATGATGCTGACTTTCATACTGAGCTGGTCAATTAGTGGGAGAAAAAATATTCCATACAATGAAACCCATGCAACCTTTCTTCAATATGATACTTTTCTTCAGTCATTTCCTGTTTCTAAGACTGCTGACCTTTGACAAAATATATGACCTTTCTGAACCATTCAGTGATTTTACAATGCCCTTTTAAATGACAAGTTCTGACAGACATTATGATCAACTAAGGGACTGGGTGAGATTGGGTTAGCCTAATGCCTCCCAGACATACACAATCTACCAGAAACTAATTCTTAATTGGATTCCGAATTTCCATCCAAACAGAAAACGGATTTGACATTCATACTCAGTGAGAATAGCAAAGTCCAGATTGAGTTAGATGTCCTTTGTTAATTTCTTTGATTCCTTATGTGCTAAACAATGTACAAGCAAGCACCAAAAGTAACAACCCATCTCTGCATGCAACTTTAATCCATTTATAATAGTGATGTATTGGATGTATGGGAAAAACAAGCAGCAGCCATACAAAATAACTGGAATTTGATGCCATCAAGAAAATGAAAAGGTCTCAGTATTCTTTGTAATCAATTAACATGTTACATTCCAAAGCATTTTTTTATACTGCAACGACATCAGTTTACCAATTACCTCTTGTATAAAACCTTTTCTGAGGAGATGGAAAATCAAGTTTACAGGCAGACAGGGATAGCAGATGACTAGCATTTCATTGATCAGAACATAGAACCTACCATACACACATGTTTACCCTTGGATATTTATTTGTGGTTGTGGACACTTCTTTCAAACTAGACCCATTTTTATTACTTGACTGGTAAATTTGGCATACACTAACAATGGCCCATTAGTTATGCATGCCTGTGAATTTGCAAGACCAGCTTCACAAAGAGTCATTCCTTTTGTCTTTATAGCTTTTAAAAGTCTTATAGCCAGTGAGTACACCATAATAACCATGGGTATGGACATGTGCTCTTACATGTGAGGATGAAAACAATTTGCTGGTAAAATTCAACAAGAGTCCTAACTATACTGCTTGACATGCTGATTTACACGGACATATAATTTAAATGATAAATAAACCTTCTTAAGTTGATTGGTGTGATGTTGATTTAATTAATTACATTCCGGTGCTTCATTGTTTGACACAGTTATTGTTTGTTTGTCAATGTCTCTCTTTCTGTTGATTCTATTCATACTGTTTTTTGCAGAAGCTTAACAATTTACATATTTTTTACGTAATATAAAGAACTTGTGTGTACATCATTATAATATGCCCTGACCCTTTTATTAGTGATTGTTTATCTAAGTACCATTGCTTTTATTTGTCATCTTTCTATCTTCCTGAACTTACAGCACCAATCAGAATTATTAATGACATTTACAAGGTGTACAGCAAAATATTTACATTACCAGTTTAAACGTTTTAGTTACTTCCCTGACATATACATGTATACTACTTATAAATAATGTATACTACTTATAAATAAGACTTTAATTAAGCTCCGAAATAAATGTTTAAACATTTAATTTATAATTCCAAATATTTTGTCCCAAATTCAATTTGCGACATATATTTACAATAATTGTTTAGTATGTATTATGAAAAGATGTCATTGGAGAAGTTTTATGATGTCATCATGTACAGACAGCTAGAACTCAGTAACTGGAGTCATTGATAAACTATTGAATAGAGGTATTCTAAATGAGAAAATTTGACAAGGAACTTAATCTGGGCCTCTGACACTAAAATGTGGTAACATGTGGACTATACATCTCTTTTTAGAGAACCACATATAATAATATATATTATGCATTATTAATACATAAATATCATTTCATTAAATCAATGTGAGTGACTCCATGACTACATATATACATATACTAACACACTACAGACATACATGTAGTACTGTATAATCTGTACCAACAAATACGTATAACTAAGAACCATAAGATAAACAATTTAAGAGCCATGCAATTAGAAAAATCCCATGGGTCATCTAACTTTAATTTCTTACCAATGAATTGTGTTGTAATGGAGCAATTGATAGTAAAGTTACCCAATAAATGTTTGTATGTTTTAATACATGCTGCTGTCAGCTGTACACCCCCCGTGACGTCAATTTAGTGTGCAACGCTTTGTCATCACATGATCAATGCATATGAATATCAAATTTAAAAAAAAAAAAAAAAAAACCTTGATCAAATGCTGTTGAAGTTGTGCTCCTGACTGCCACTTTACCATGATGTATATGCATATATTATATTACAACTCAAACCACATAAGGTGAACCTACATGTACAACAATTATGACATCGTATTGTTAAGGCAATGTCTTAGGGAATTCCGACAGTTGGCTGTTCTAACGTATGCATTAATCCAAATGATAACTCTTTCATTTTACGTTATATGCATATGCAAATGTATATCAAATTTTTATAAACCTAGGACAAATATTGTTGAAGAAAGAATTATGTTGCTACAAAGAAAATTTACAAGAAAAGTGATGGCATTTTTGTATGCAACATGCCACAATGCCATGATACATGTGTATTCCAGTAAACCCAGGCCTAATATATAGTCAAAGTTACGCTCCAGACAATATGTCATCTACACATGGTAAAAATTAAAAGAAAAGGTCCTGTAGCAATTACTGGAAAAAAAATAATAGGAATGCCACTGGAGTATGTGATACTACCCCAGGCCATGATGCATATGTATACCAAATTTGGTAAACAAAGTGAAACATTGTTAAAGCTATGCTTAAGTTGTTGTTTACAGACCAATGGGCGAAGTGAAATCAGTATACCCTTAACTTTGTTGTGGTGGGTATTATCAACTATTTCATTTTAAACAGACTAGAACAAGTTTGATATTGTATTAACATAAAGAATATGTTCTTAAAAGGCATGAATAAAAGTAAAATTATCAACAAATACAAATTTTTTGGGGTTTCCAAATTGACTGCCTTGTTTTTGTGACAGTCTAGGTATTAGCATTCACCAGATTTAGATACCTATGGGAACCTATAGGCATTGTCAGTTTGAATCATACTCAAGGCTCTACCCTTATAAGATGTGATAACTTGAGTAATGTGCAGGTTCATATCAAGATGGATGGTCTATGGACGAAGACTAAAAAAAGACAAGTCAATGTGTCCATGGATATAAAAACATTATCCCACAAGAGACGTTAAGTGTTAATATGTGACTTTGAAAAGGAAATTTGCTCACAAACCAATAACCAATGACAATCAGAAATATTTAACTGTCAAACTCATACAATTTTGTTGGATAGATTTTGCCATTGGTCTTTGACCTTGAAAAGATTATTTAGTTCTGTTGTTGTAAACATTTGTTTGATATAATATAGCTAGCAGTTTTATAAAGCTATATACATATAAATAAGAGATATATAAGCTAAATAGTACTGGTATATCATGCTAATATTTAGAGATAAGAGTGTAGAATAGACTTATACAGAGATAAACAGTTATATGCACAGTCAACTTAAAGGCCTATACTTGTCATCACTGGCAGAAGGCCTCAACTAAGAAAAAGAAGATTATAATATATATATATCAGAGAGCTGAAATTGAATTTAGCTATTATAGCAATATCTGGTTATATGTGAGACTAGATTTGTGAAAGGGTTTGACAGAAGTTGCACCCAAAAAGAAGTTTCAGTCAAGAAAGGGAAAAATGACAGGTGACATCTGAGTACCAATAAGTAAAGTAACATATTGAATTTTGAAACAAGTGTAGGTTGAAGGGAACATGGTAATTAGAGTGAGAAAGTGAGTTATGATATAGGTGAAGGTTGAAGGGAACATGGTAATTAGAGTAAGAAAGTAAGTTATGATATAGGTGATGGTTGAAGGGTACATGGTAATTAGAGTAAGAAAGTAAGTTATGATATAGGTGAAGGTTGAAGGGTACATGGTAATTAAATTAAGAAAGTGAGTTATGATATAGGTGAAGGTTGAAGGATACATGGTAATTAGAGTAAGAAAGTGAATTATGATATAGGTGAAGGTTGAAGGATACATGGTAATGAGAGTTACAAAATGAGTTGTGATATAGGTGAAGGTTGAAGGGTACATGGTAATGAGAGTTACAAAGTGAGTTATGATATAGGTGAAGGTTGAAGGGTACATGGTAATGAGAGTTACAAAGTGAGTTATGATATAGGTGAAGGTTGAAGGATACATGGTAATGAGAGTTACAAAGTGAGTATTGATATAGGTGAAGGTTGAAGGGTACATGGTAATGAGAGTAAGAAAGTGAGTTATGATATAGGTGAAGGTTGAAGGGTACATGGTAATGAGAGTAAGAAAGTGAGTTATAATATAGGTGAAGGTTGAAGGGTACATAGTGCTCATGCTATATACATGCAGACATGCTACTTGTGCATATATATGACCTTGGTTACCTTGATACTCTCAATGTAAGCCTGAGATACTCGCGACTTCTCAACTTTTTCACTTATGGATGCTTTACGCACATTTCCTCTAAGAGGGGGCTCTAAAATGTAGACATAACAATGTTTCAATGAAATGACTTATTTGACTTTGAATTAACCATTATGAGAACATCAATAGAGATCCAGTGATGATGTAATAACACAGAAGACCTCTGTAATCTTTGATGCACTTTAACTGAGAAAGAAGCTTGCATGAAAAAGAACTTACATCATCTGACTTTAAAACATTTTCAGCACATATAAAATGTGAAGGCGATATTTAAGTGATAACTACAACGTCATTATGGAAATTACCTCTAACTTAAACAAGAGGCCTATTGGGCCTTGATGCACTCATATAAAGCTCTATAATCTTTCTGATTTATATATGTACTTTGATAAGATAATTTTCTTCTTCAAATGTTCTCTATTCTGGCCCCTAGTGGTACCCCTTGTGTTCATGTCCCACTATCTCAACATCAGCTCCCTGAAAAATTTAGTTGAAAATTGTCCAGTCGTTTAAGATGAGAAAATGGACATTTTAAAAAGTTTTGGCGTTAAATTTGTGTTCTATCTTTGTACCCAGGGTCATCCTTTGAAAACTTTTTCTCCCTGTGCTACATTTACATGAATAAAGCTCTAGGATGACACATTTTTGCCTAATAGTGACATTCCCTAGTGGTCAAACACAACTATTCCAACCAATGTGAAGCCCCTTCTCTGGGGAATGTTTTCTGTGAAATTTTGTTGAATTCATCAAGTACGTAGTTCAGAAGGAAAAACTTGTGAAAAGTTCAAATATTTGATATAGTGTTGAACTTTAAAAGGCAGTCACACCTTGGACAACCTTGGTTTGTCATGCCCAAAGGTTACTAAATGTGTAAGCAATAAGATGTAATGAAGCCTTCTAGTTTATGAGAAGATCTTTATAATTTCCTATTTTTTATTCCCTTAGTAGTGCCCCTTTAAGGCCTAACCCCCACATTTGGACAAATTTGAATCCTCTTTGCTCCATGGATGAATCCCACCAAGTTTGGTTGATATTTTTCATTGGTTGTTGAGAGAGCAAAAATAAGGAATGTTAATATATTTGCTGTAGGGATAAACCAACCAATTACTGACCCCTTTGTTTTCCTTGACCCAAAGTTACTACATATGCAAGGATGAAGCTCTAGACTGTCTAGTTCCATAGAAAAAGTTCTTGAAATGTATACACATTTTCCCCATGTTGGTCCCCTAGTGGTACCTCTGGAAGCTGAGCCCCATCATTTAAAAATTTGAATTCCCTCTCCCTAGAAATGCTTCCTACCAAGTTTGGTTGAAATGTGTCCACTGGTGTTGAAGAAGTTGAAATTGTGAATGTTTATAACGACAAACAACCAACAAACTGGATTTGCATCTGAAAATTTTACCTTTGACTTTGGTCCAAATGGATCAAAAACTAATAAGGCCCTCACTTTCCAAATAGGCAAATATTATACAAAGTTATATTTAAATCCAACTTAAAACCTAAATATGTATCATGCAAAATTTTTTTGCATATAACAACAGTACTGCAACAATGTCTCTACATTACCCAGGCTTTAATGTCAAAAAGATAATAAGGAAATAAAAACTTTTTGGAATTTTGAAATTGCATGTTATTTCATACCACTACTTAATGTCAATAATATAGCACTCATTTGTGTACAATTTTGTTAAATCAACTTAATATTAATTGTTATGTTGTGTTATCATTACATACTACACTGTCAGAGAGCCATTACCTTTAGGAGCCTCCTCCAGGTCTGCACTGTCTATTTCTACCTCCCCCTCCTTGCCATGCTCATCAGCCACACCAAGTACAAATGAGTCCTTTTTATTCTCGTCTACGTTTAATTGTAAGACCTCCATTGTAGGAGCTGTTTTTTCTGTACTGCCTGCTGGGCTCTCGTTTTCTTGTAGAGAATTATCTTTAGTTGCTGTATTGTTTGTTGTGGTCACTGGTATCGATGGGTCAACAGTATCCTCTGTTCTGCTAGTGTTAGGGCCTGGACCAAGGCTGGAGTCTGTCACAGGGATTTGGACTTGTCGTCCAGAAACAATGACATCTGTAAAATAAACAAATAACTTATGGATATGTCATCTCTAGAGGAAGTAGACTGGTTGTGACACAGCCTGACTAGACTTATATTCTTTTAACATGACCATGCTTAATATAGCATACGATATTGTTGTAAACACATTAATCTTCCGTATCTACATCAGTTTCATAGGTCAACCTCTCACAATACAGAGTTCAACTGCTCACACATAATATAAATAAAAATTGTATTAATGAGAAATTAATGCTGAACACTTTTTTGCATAATGTATCATATCAAATAAAAAGATGATATGACCTCCTTTAAATAAAGAGATGATGTGAACTCCTTTAAATAAAGAGATGATGTGAACTCCTTTAAATAAAGAGATGATGTGAACTCCTTAAATAAAGAGATGATGTGAACTCCTTTAAATAAAGAGATGATGTGAACTCCTTAAATAAAGAGATGATGTGAACTCCTTTAAATAAAGAGATGATGTGAACTCCTTAAATAAAGAGATGATGTGAACTCCTTTAAATAAAGAGATGATGTGAACTCCTTAAATAAAGAGATGATGTGAACT
>JAUMGZ010176117.1:0-14444 GCA_032359645.1 Pododesmus macrochisma | reverse complement strand
AACACATATTTTAAATAAATAATAAATTATATAATTAATTTTGGTTAGGGCAGGGGGATTAAGAGTGAGTATGGTTGAGCGTTAGGTAGAAAAAGTGACATTTATATGTAGATCTATATCCTCAATTCCTTTCTTGAGTTATTAGTATTGGTATTGTTCACGTTTATTGTATAAATAGAGTGTATAACGGTTGTATGTAAGGATGTAAGTCAGTTACATGAAGATTATGTATAGGTTGTAGGTACGGATGTAAGTCAGTTTCCGACCTCGTAAGTCGGTGTTCATGGATTAAAAACCCTTTGCACGTGCTCAGGGTTTCAAATCACTCGGTCGGTAACTATTACGTAATCCCTCGTGCCAAATCACACATACTGTGTTCCTTCCATTCAAGGATAAACTTTTTATCCCATGGTGGCGAAATGGTATATGGGATTTGGCACGAGAGATTAGCTATTGTCTTAGGTGTCAAGTATGCAGTAAAGGTGTTTCTCACAAGTTATAATCTGCACACTCTGTAGTGTACATCACAGCTTGTAAAATTTGATCGAGGTGTAAAGTCATTAATCATAGTCTTGTAACATCACACTATGAAGAGCTTATTACACGCGCTTCTCACAAGTTATACTAGTAATCTGCACACTCTGTAGTGTACATCACAGCTTGTAGAATTTGGCGAAGGTGTAAAGTCATTAACAGTGCACTGTAGATCTTGGTTCATGTGTATTTTCTAGTTATAATCTTGTGACAGAACATTCTGTGGAGATTGGTCCAGGTGTACTCGCTATGCCCATAGTACTCGTCGGTGGTTGTACTTACATTACAAGCCAATTTCTTGGACTACATACCATGTAATTATCGAAATTCAACACACCAGCAAAATGAACTTTCCTTTTTGCACAAATATATCGTACGTTAAATGTTTTAAACAGAACTTAAACACCAGTAAAGACAAAATAGGAGAGAAAAATCCTAAATAGATCAATGGCATCAATACTAGTTAGCAAGACCTATCCCGTTCTTAACGTTATCGTCAGTCGTTCCCCTATTTTTATGAAAATCGTCGTTCGTATATCTTTGAACATATACCTTAATATCGTACGAATTTCTATATAAACAAAAATGCAACAACATGAGCAGTGAAACAGTTGCTGACAGAAAGACAATATGTCAACATTGTGGGGTTTATAATGATTAAAGGGTACGAGGGGTGTTCTGGAATTCTTGTCACTTGTGTCAGCATTCGTAACTCTTTCTATTTCTTCGTCGTTTTAACCTTGCAATTTCCTTAAAATACTCTTCTTTAACCGCAACGCACCTTTTTAGCGTTTCTATGCACCTTTTGAAACTCTTTTCGTGATTGCTGATAGGGATTACAACCAGACACTGGTAAATATCATGGTCGTAACTAGGGTATCATAACAGCCGAGGCTACCCTGTAAATTTTATGTATTCTTAAAATAATTTACTATTTATGTATGAAATCTAGCAAGATTAAGGCGAGGCAATCGCCTCGGCTGCCTCATAGGTAGTTACGGCCATGAATATCGGACCCAAGTGCCTTCCTGGAACTATATCTCTTTTCACACAATAGACTTTTTAGTTTTGGAAATAGAAAATAGTCGCAGGGGGCGGAGACTGACGAAAAGGGAGGGTGAGGGAGGACGGTGACCTTTTCTGACTCCAAAAAGTCGGCCGGCCACAATACGGGCCTTATAAGCAGGTGCATTGTCATGCAAAAGACGAATGTATTTGAGCCCTGATTTTTGGCGACGGCTTTTGTAACAGCGCTGCGAATGATTTTTTAAGACAACTTTTTTTCATAGAACCGTCCCGTGGCTGTTCTGCCCTTTGGCACTGTCGTTTGTATAACATGTCCCTTGTCCGTGAACGTTTTTGCATACTTAACCTTCTTTACCGTTCTAGTTTGTTTGGCAATGCTTGAGCGTCTGTTATTTTTTGTAGCCCAGATTCTATTAGAAACATTTCTTTTCGACTCATTATAATGAACTCATGTTTCATCATTGGAAAGTCTTTCTGCTGTATTTCGGTACATTTTTGATAGTTTTACTGCCTTTGTCACCCGAGTATTTTGTTGGTCCTCCGTCAACAAATGGGGGATCAATCTAGCATATATCTTTCTAACTTTAAGGTGTTTTTTTTTTTTTGTTTTTTTTTTTAATTTCAAAGATTATGGCCTCAAGGTGTATCGAGCGTCAATTTTCAGTATATTTTGGAATTTTCTATGTTTTCCCTAGTTACTGACGTTCTAGGACGATCAGAACGAGCAGCTTTTTTTTCTAGCTGCTGTTGCCCGGATGCAATTTTAGCAACCCATCTACAAACAGTTCTTTATGACATCTAACCACCTCGCGCAGGATATCTTTGACCTTCAGACCAAGTACCGACCTATCTTTTATATAGGCACTGATTTATATCAGGTTTTCTACTCGATTTTAAGATATTTAACACGTAGTGTTATGAATACGCTTCAAAGAAATGTATGTTGCACCGAGGTCAGTAATGAATGAGATAGATATTTACCTTTGACTATCATCGATGACCCATCAAGCGGTACAATGTAGTTTTTGTGCACAAATAGCACAATTCAACTTAAATGACAAGACTTTCAGAAACCCCCATATTAAATAATCGTATAAAATTCGACCCACACACTTGATCCAGCGCCTTTGAAATCTCCAATTTTATTACACCTATCACATATCTATGGTTAATTAAGAAAGGAATTATGGTAAATACTCAATTGTATATATGCTTTGATTGTCCGCGCCTTCAGAATGGTATGTCATTATTTGAGTTGATTCTGGGTCTGAAGAGACCTTTCAGTGAAAACATTTGACACTGAATTAAAAGCCTCTTCTTTAAATCTCCATAGAGAAAACAATACAATGATATAAGTCGAAAGGTATACGTCATATTTCCCTTCTCGGTGGTTTATTGCATTATGGGTATTCACGTTGTAATACCCGCCATACAAGCATAACAATAGTTGAACATATTGTGTTCCTGTCACCTTTTTGTTCCTTTATCTTTGGTTATTTAAGTATCTAGGCCTATATCTAATTACAAAACAACTATAACACATTATGCTTGCGATTCTGTTTTATCACCATCCGTTGCAGTTTTCTCCCTGTTGGGATCTTGTTCAGCGACACTCGATGGAGCGGGGGCTACGGCGTTGCCCTTGATAGCAGTAGTCCCCCTTATCCAAGTCATATCCTCCTGCTTTATCTTCATACCTAACATCCTCCTCAGAGTTGTCCTAAACCGTGTAGCAGAAGATGAGAATACATATAAAAAGAAGTTTATTGCAAAATTGAATTGATAGAAAAAGAAGAAGAACGCCCTGGCCCATTTGAGCTTTATTTTGGTGATCATGAAGTCGATGTATCCCGGGTTTCCTGCAGGTAAGCGTGCGGTTGTGTTCCAGATAAGTTCTGTAGTTTGAATGAGCCCAAGAGGCATGATAAGTATAACATACGTACTAGACACAACCAACAGCAGCTTTGTCGCCTTTTCGTCGGATTTAGTCATGGCTGTTGACGTCATTGCCATCCTTCGGATGCGGTTCTTGCGAATCTCCCAAATAATCATAGCGTTAAAGCCTACAATAATGAATGTCGGCATCCATGTATTGAAGGCGACGTAAAAGTAAATTATCTCTGGATATATCTCCCTACGAGTCTTGCATGCCTTGTACCCAAAGACGGAATCCCCCTCAAATCCCGAAACGGCGATCTTGTGTAGAGAGAATGTAATGACACCCATAGATACGCCCATGATTGCGTAAAATGCTCTCCTCACGGTCAGACTTTTTGACTTCAGAGGAAATTTAATCATGATGAACCTCTCGATGGTAAATGATACAATTATCCAAACGGAGAGTAAGTTGAACACCTCGACAACTACGCCATGGAATTTACAGAGATTTTCACTGTCTTGGAAACTCTTGTTAACACTGAGATTCTGACCTCTGAGAACACCAATCATGAAGTTCATGGTGAGCGACAGTGAGTCATATGTAGCCAGCACGGACAGGTAGAGATTGGTGGTGGACTTCCGCATGTGTTTCCTAGTCAGTACGATGAAGGACAGAGAATTGACCACCAGACCAAGTGCAATGATCATGGACGTTCCATAGGAGAGTAGACCTCGAACCAGTGTTACGAATGGTAGAATACTGACCCAAAACTCTCGTAATTGGCATGGCCAGTTAAGTATGTCCAATTCTGTTACATTTCTCCCCTGTACATCTTCTACAACCTCAAAACCATATTTGCAATCACCTGTATCCATAGTCGTAACTGTAAAATGTAAGTAAAACATGCTTAGATGCATCAGCATAGCATCAGAAACCAATAATAGCCATATTTTCATTTCATCGTTATCACCATACGTAAATTGAAGCAAGACACGCTACGAAAACGCCAAAACTTATTTCAAGAAGTAAATGCGAAGAAAACGAAAACACTTTTTTAAACTTAGTTACCCACTTGGAAATTAGTTACCCTAAGAAAAACCGGGATGCATGCAAATAAAAACGAATATGAAAATACAGCTAATGACGCAAAGACAAGACTCAAATAAAACAGGGAGCGAAACCAGGTATTCACAAAGAGATATGAGCATTCCTGCTACCCATGATATGTGTCGCTTGTCGTGATATCTCCGTTACAGTTCGGTACAAGACAGCCTTCACCATATACAAACTTTCAAACTTAAAAATACAACCAATTTATGTAATAACCATGTGTGTGACTGAAATACTATCTAAGATTAAAGGTACAACAACAACAACACTACCGCTGCTATTAGCGATCAAGAGAAAACGATCTAAATGATTCAGAAGTTAATGCTGGATATCCAAACATTTGGCGAAGAGTAATTTTTTTTAAAAAATCTACCCAAGTGACTATAGAACCCGTCTGTGGTCGATCGTACCATGCTAATCATTATGAAGCGATAAAAGCGGTACGATGGTATGATGACGATGAAATATATTGCAATCAATATCCAAAATCCCGGAGATTCGTATCATTAATCAACCTTGTGATTTGTTTTGTAAAATATTGTGTCATATATCCATATTGGTGTTGTTTATATATGATCTTAAGATATGTTTTCAATATATCATTTACATCACGGATGTACTGACGCAATCCATTATTATGTGAATGCAGGGACGATATGTAGTGTACATACATCACGAGATTGCCCATATATAATCTTAATAACATGAATATATAACACAAGATTGATAAAGATTCATATTATAGGATTTAGACTATTGAATATAAATTACAAGATTTAGAATTTAAATAACAAATATTTTGAATCATGATAATGCAATATAAATCACAAAAATTAGAACATACTAAACCAGATTTTACACTATAAATCAGAAGTACATCAATCACACACTTTTCAATATTTCAACGATTGGCATACCGTATTTCAGCTATATCATGTCAATCTATATGTAACAGATATAGGGTATTGAAATGAAGGTTGAAACTACAAGTTTTGTTCCATAATTTAATACTGATTTTATAAAAATATTTCCATGATTTTTGTGTTGGTAAATTACTCGTGTAATATTAACAGAATATATATATATATATAAAAATGAAACTCACCTTATATACTTAAACACCTGTGTCGCTGACGATGTGTAGGTCAGTTATAGGCCAGGTACAAATGGTCGTCATGCAGCATCATTAGATTTAATATATATGTTAGTTCCAGCATGTGGAGATCAACCCTAGAGCTGAAAGCTGTCTGTGACGTCACCGTTATAATGATTAACCGTATTATATCATCTAAAATCATCCTGAATAGTCTTGTGCGATGTCACAGTGTGGGCCATTTATGGAATCGATGGATATGAAAGTTATCCCCTGAATTCAATTTCAAAATACTTTATTATAAAAAGTACACGATAAAAGAATATGATAACAGACAGAGCCTATATATATATATATATATACCTGTTCCAGTTACAAAATGACAAATATGTTATTTGTATTTCTCACAAAATGCCCTTGTTTTACAACCCTGGAAGGATTTGTGAGAAGTGATAATCATCTACCAACAGCAAATCAAAATGGAAAAAGGGTAATCAACAGTTGATTATTGTTTTTAGCTTTTTTGACAGAAGGCCTATATTATTATTATTCATTTTTTAAATATCGCTGACTGTTTTGCAATGTTTGCACTCACAGCCTCGTGCAACATTTTGCAACGCAATCAACTCGATTGGAAAATTAATGATGATACACTGTCACTCATGAGCTAACTACGATGTGTATATATACATTATAAATTCAATACAGTTAATTGCTTAATGCAAGGCAGTTTTAAACACACCATACAATTACATTTTGAGACTTTCTTATGGAATTAGCACTTACACACATAATAAATAAGAAGATAACACGCCATACATTCATCCTCAAACATATATATTATCTGTAGAGGTATACATGTACAAATCGTATGTACGTTTATATAAATATTAACAATTTGAGTTTCCTTATGATCTATTATAAAACCCGAACAGAACAAATTCTAAAAACAAATCAATGTTTACTTGCACATTACTGGTTATGCCATAGTAACTGAAATAGGCATTGTTGCTGGCACACATTTTCATATCTTAAGATTCCATCATCCCGTTTTCACACACGCCGAGTGAATTTTTTTCAAACATATCGCATAACTGTGTATATCTATCTGAGTGTATTATCTTCAAATTCATCGTTTGTATTTTTTCAAGAAATAAGTAACCCTGGATTTATTGTTCTAACCGTGAACGTGTGCGTGTGCGTGCGCATATGTGTGTTCTTAATTTTTCCAGTTTACCGATGAATAGAAAAAGTACGCACACTTTATGACCTCTCATCCCGAATAGTGGTCTGTCACGTGATTGAAAAAGGTGGAGGTTGTCCGGTCTTTTCGTGTGTCCATTGCCGTAAGTTACCACGCGTTATTGCAGCCTGATTCCTGCCGTACGGTACCGGGCGGTTTTGTCCCGTGTACGTTAACTGACGGAAGGAGAGTAGGGCTGCTTTTACACTTCCAATGTTCGAGGCCGCTATCATCAACGGATCTCGAAACTTTGATGAACCTGGGTAAACGTAACGGGACCACCGATGTTCTCAGAAGAAATTTTCAATCACCGGCGTTCGCGATAGCGTAAACAAACCGTGAGCAATTTTTGCTTTTGTTCAAAAACGTGTTCGACATACCGTGGTGGACCCGTAGATTGGCGTAGCGAAACGTAGCGGAGCGTTGACAGATTGCAATCATACCGTTATGTAACGAGACTGAACGTGGAATGCATAGTTGGCCATGCACTTTCACCATCCTCGTCATCCAACTACAAGGCCGCCTCCGAGGTTACTGTGCAGATGGCATGTCGCGCGACCTTTTCATTCAGCTGAAAAGACACAAATAGATAATATTTTCCCGAAATTTTCACCATTAAAAAACCGTAACCAGAGATTTCAAAAAAGATAACAATGACCTTTGTCTATTCAACTCATTCATACATACATACAATTACATTACAAACATATGGACTACTCTGTCACGATTTTATCATGAAAATACAAAAATATGGAAATTTGCCCAAATTTACTGGCGGGACCTCGGTTTAGCGTCTCATTCAAATGCCGGTACTGTCTTTGTCTGACCATTCACAGTTGTTAAGCACTAGGTAAGCATGCCCAAGAACGAAATCAAGAATATCCAGGTTGAATGTCTATGGTACTTTAAAGATTTATTACACTTAAACTACTTCCATGTGGTTTGTCTACCAGCACGATGAGAAATCCTAGTGACGTGGTGATAATGTCCCTGTCCGACAACTCTGTTCTCGACTCCTGATCCCTAATCGTGCACGTGGGCGTTTGTACCAATTGTGAGGTTCACCTACTGAAAAGATAAAAGAGCATAATCTTTTTTACATTTACATGAATATAAATTGTATTTAAACAAAATTCACATTTAAAAAATAATATAATTAATGCGTGAAAACAATTTGGAAAACTAATCATAAAGGTGCATTGAATGAGAAGTGTGTTTGTGTGTTTCGTCTCTTCAGCCCAAGATAGTTCATAAAAGTGTACAGTATGTACATACCACTTTTCTGAAGGTCTGTTGCTATTTGTTGCCGGAGAGCAATTTTTTCGCCGTATCTTTGTAATCCTTACGCACCTTATTATATAAACATTTATTGGCCATGATAAAGTCCACAAGCTTGACTTCTTTGTCCTCAGATAGATCTACCAATGGCCTGCGCTGTAGCTACTTGGAAGCTTGTTGACGCTCAAAAAAGGAAGATTCGAACCCAGACCTTAGAGTTTCCAATACTAAAAAACAGAAAATAAGAAAATTTATTTACATTTTGTACTTAGATTGAATTTTAGACACATATAGACATAGCTAGATACACACAATTCTTCAATAAGCTATTGATGAATTGGCCTAATAGTTAATAAATTAGAAATAAATCTTTGAATACTCGTCTTCAGGCTGAGGTGCCTTCTCAACATGCTCTGGTTGATTATCAGGGGTTCAGGATCAGCTTGCTTTTCATGGTGTGGTGGATGCGTCCTCTTGTAGCCATTCATACTAGTAGCACGTATTTTGGAGGCATATTCAGATAGTACCACATCAGTCACTGATCTCATAATGATTGTATTGGCTTTGGGGGGACGTGGTGTCCGTGAATGATCGCTAGTGATCATGAATGAACGCGAAGGAACGCGAAGGAGCGTCAATGAAATGTGGCGATACCGTGTACAAGCGCGAATGAACGACAGCCGATCGTGCACGAACTCGTCTGAGTGTGGTCAAACCACTCTGACACCGTACCGATTCCGTAGTAAGACCGCCTCTGGTCGTATTTTAGTAGTGAACGAGCGTAAAATACCCATTTTTCAGCCAGATGCCTGTAGTCTATCCGTAACTGAGCTTGTCTTGACGCTTTGCAAACCTTGGATGTGTAAAAGCGGCTTAACGAATTTACTCGAGGTTTCCCGGTTGCCTCCTGCCGTTCGGTAACGCCCAGTCTCGCCGCCAGTCCCTTCCCGTATTGTACTGCGCTGCAATCGCCGCCTGTCCTTTGCCGTACGTTGCCACACGGACTTGCAAGTCCCTTGTCGGAGGAACACAGAGCATTGTTCAATGGCAATTAAGAATGATGTATGCATCAGTTCGATTGGGTATCAGACTGTGAATCTGCGCCGTAACAGGAGTAGAATTCCAGTCCTAAGAATGGGGTATTGCTCTCTTCACAAGGGGCAAGGCCGCAGCTCTCAATAGACAACATCAATCTGTCTTCGCCACAGAACCTGATGGGGACAGCAGCATGTTCATATATAATAAAGCAATGAATCAAGTTCACCTAGGAAGGAATTGAGAAAATGTTCAACAATCTCAACGCAGGGAGGGCCGGTGGCCCTGAATACATACCCACAAGAGTGCTAAAGGATGCAGCTAGGGAAGGTTCAGCACCACTCACCCTAATATTTCAACACTCTTATGAAACCGTTCAAATTCCTATTATATTAATTGGGGAAAACGTCGACATTAGTAATGTAATAGGATCATACGCATAAAATACAATAAATACGAATTTTTCATCAATTACAAAATTTGCAAGATGGCGGAGGCTGAACATTATCATAACATATACAAGAATCAATGCATTCATGATTATATATATGTACCTTATATATGTGTACCTTATATATTTGTAAAATATGATTGAACAATGAAGTTACATAAATACACTTGTGCGGTACTCGGTTGAAAATTACATAAGTATTACGTCTATCAGTACTATCTTCAAGAAGGGAAGTTGAACGGACCCTAGTAACTACCAGTCTTTAACTCTCAACAGCGTCATCTGTAAAATCATGGAGCACATCATACTCAAGAAGGTTATGTGGCATTTAAATAGCCAGACCATGTTGGTTATTTATCAACATGTCTTCCAGATTGGTCACTCATGTGAGACACAACTACTAACTACAGTTAAGTAGCTCGCAAGAAACCAGGACAAAAAGAAGCATATTGATATTATGGTCCTGAACTTTTCAAAGACCTTCGATACTGTGGCCCACTGTAGCATGGCCCTTAAGCTTGATAGATGCGGAAACTAGAAACAAGTGCATGATTGGATAAGAAAATGGTTAACAGGGTGACTACACAGAGTCTTGATTGATAGGGAGAAGTAAGACGATGTGGGAGTTGAGTCAGTGGTACCCCATTAAACAGTCCTTGGAACTCTGATGTTCCTTCTTTGTGTGAATGACATCGGCCAAGGTCTAAATTCCACAGTCAGGCTGTTCGACGATGACCGTCTCTTGAACCGGATCATCGACACGGAGAAAGACAGCAAACATATCAAGAAGGACCTGACAACTATGGCCAAGTGGTCAGATAAGTCGCTGGTGAAGCTTAATGGCAAAAAGTACCACGTGATGAGACTGAAGAGGACATGGAAGAACAGCAACGTCAATCATAAGTACATAATAAAGGACAGCGCACTCGTTGAAGTAGGTCATTGCCCTTATAAGGGAGTGGAGCTGATAAATGACCTCAAATGACCTCAGCTGGAAGACGCCTGTAGACCAAACGACAACAAAAGCAACTTATCTATTAGCCTTTCTGGGGAGACTCTTAAAGAGATGTAACCAGGACGTTAAGGAATAGCCGTATTTGAAACTTGTTCGGCCGCATCTAGAGTATACCGTATCGGTATGGGACCCCTTCAGACAGAGCCAGATTGACAAGGTCGAAATGGTCTAGCGAAGAGCAGCACATTTCACTACTAGCCAGTACTCTTTAGGTATCAAAATGTTACCATACTAAACACACTACAGTAGTCCACTCTTCAACGAAGATGACAGAAAAGACGCCTTATAAATATGTACAAATATGATAACAGTTTAAATGCACTAAGCCCTCCAGTATGTTGACAAACACACAAGACACAAGAGATCAACATTGATCCGACTTTATTTCAATCCAATGCCTGACCGATATACATACCAAAACAGTTGCTTCCCTCGGATCATCAGAGAGTGGAACAACCTGTCGCGAGTGACCGGCTGGCAGCAGACTGTGGAGTCATTTGAGACCTTACTTCACAGTCACCTTGTCTTAATTTTTATGTTCAGCGAAAATTGTTTTAACTTTTTAACACGAACTTTCTGGAAGCCACGCCAAGTAAGTTCTTCCTGCAAGTCAATGCTTTTTTTGGACGGCCCTTTGCAGTAATTTTTTAAATGTAAATATCAGATGTGTGTAAAGCTCAAAATAGGAATGGGTAATCCCTGAAGAGTTCAACTTTCCAAGAGCCTTGTTAACCAATAAAAACTACACTGAACTTAGTCCAAAATAATAGGAGCAGTTGTCAACTTACGGTGCGTTCGATCGTAGCATGTTTTACACATAATATATCCAAAAGGAAAAGGAGCAGGAGGGCAGTGGTTGTCAAAATGCACCCTAGTGGTATATCTTTTAGTGGCTCAAACTTTCAACTTGTAATTTCTCCTTTATTTTCAAAGACAATGTGGAAAATTTTACGCCATCATATATCATAAGTTTTACTTTATAGAGCCAGGTCTGTAATCACAAAGCTTATTGATTACAAAAATACTTTCTTCATAGATATCAATAAACGCGATGTTCCTTGTGTGTATTGACTTGCTAAGTTCTACAAAACTTCGCAAAATTCCCTTTTTTTTTTTTTTTGGAAACTGTTGTAACTGTACCACTACGAGTATTTTGGATCACCTTACTTCTGCACTGACATCTATAAAGGGTTATACGGTTTAATTGTTGTAACTATGTGTTCTCTAATAGCAGCCGTTGTTTTTGTTTCGGTACAATCCAGGCGCTATACAAGACAAAACTGTGCTCAACTTTCGTGTTTACAACTGATAATTGTGTAATCATTTAAATACTTTTTCTTTGTTCATATTTTTTTATTGACAATTCATGTAGTTAATGGTTAATTGTTGAAATATTTGACAGCTCAAGATTTCTTGGAAGAAGAGGGAAGGTTAAGATACCTTTTAACCATTTTATTCATACTGTCTGGTTTGTTCTGGGTTACTGTCCTCAGGGGAAGACGTCTTGTTTTAAAGTTGATTATTATTCTTATTCTAGTTTCTGCCAACTTTTTGTTCTGTCATCTCTTACTTTTGAACCATAACATCTAGGGACTTCATATTTGGACCAGTGATATTATTGGGGAAATGAGGGGGTCCAGAGGTCAAAGGTCGAGTTCACACGTGCATTTGAAAAATCAAAACCTCTATAACATATAGTTTCCTTACTATTTGACATAGGAGCTTCAAAATTGGAAACATATTAGTCCTCAGTCCTCACAAAGTGGAATATTTTCAATGTTAAAAATAGATTAATGGGTCAAAGGTCAAGGTCAAACATTTAATTTCTTTAATCTCTTTACTGGGTTGACATGGGAACTTCAAATGAATACTAAGTGAAGATCATGGGGAAACCTTTCATTGACCTTGAAATTGAGGTCAAAGGTCAAGGTCAAAACACATTTTTACGTATAACTTCTTACTGGATAATCCTTGAGTCTTCATATTAATATCGATGTTAGATTTTAGGAAGACCATTCATCGACCTTGACCTTGAAGTCAAAGGTCAAAGACAAACATATTTTTACCTATAACTTTTCACTCGAATAACTAAGAGTCTTTATATTAATACTGAAGTTAGATCTTAGAAAGACCTTTCTTTGACCTTGACCTTGAGGTCAAAGGTAAATGTCAAAGGTCAATGTAAAAACATATTTGCTATATAACTTCTTACTGGATTAACCTAGAGCCTTCATATTTATACCGATGTAAGGTCTTAGAAAGATTTTTCATTGACCTTGACTCTGAGGTCAAAGGTCAAGGTCAAACATGTTTCCCCTATAACTTTTTAATGAATTTACTTAGAGTATATATATTAATACTGAAGTTAGATGATAGCAAGACCTTTCTTTGACTTTGACCTTGAGGTCAAAGGTCAAGGTTAAAAAAAAAAATTCGTATAACTTCTTACTGGATTCACCTAGAGTCATCATATTTATACTGATGTAAGGTATTAAGAAGACCTTTCAATGGCCTTGGTTATTGAAGTCAAAGGTTAAGGTCAAACATGTGTCCCCTATAACCTTTTACTGGAATAACTAAGAGTCTTTATATTTATACTGAAGTTAGATATTAAAAAGACCTTTGTTTGACCTTGACCTTGAGGTCAATAGTAAAACAAGGTCAAAAACATATTTTCCCATATAACTTCTTACTGGATTAACCAAGAGTATTCATATTTATACTGATGATAGATCTTAGGAAGGTCTTGCATTGACCTTGACATAAAGGTCAAAGGTCAAGGTCAAACAAATTGTCCCCTATTACTTTTTAATGGATTAACTTAGAGTCCTTATATTAATTCTGAGGTTAGATCATAGGATTATCTTTCATTGACCTTGATATGAAGGTCAAAGGTCAAGGTCAAAGAACATTTTTGTATATAACTTCTTATTGGATTTACCTAGAGTCTTCATATTAATACCGATGTTAGATCTTAAGAAGACCTTTCTTTGACCTTAACATTGAGGTCAAAGGTCAAGGTCAAAGAGATAAAAATTATATCATTTTCTATAACTTCTCACTTGATCAACCCGAAGTCTAAATATTAACACTGATGTTAGATTTTTGATCTTTGAAAGACCTTTCAATGACGGACCTTGGTATTGAGGTCAAAGGTCTAGGTCATATGGGTTAAAATGTATTTTATCTGGATGAACATAAAAACTTCATCTTTAATCTAAATTACTGAATAGCGCTGGGAAAACGTTCAATTGCAAATGCAATTGGCATCTAGTTTCAATTCTTATGCTGAATTGTTTGATGAAGATGTTGCTGTTTTTTCAGTGACTTTTGTATTGTTTATTCCATTTAACTTTTTTCACATGTGTGTTAAGTCCGTTATGCAAGAGCTAGTTCGAATATTTCATAAGCTGTTTACCCTGATTGCTGGCCGGATTTCTTTGAATCTTGGCAGCTTTTTATAAGCTTTGCAGCCTGATTGCTGGGCGGGTTTCTTTTTTAATCGTTTCAGCCCAGTGCTGCACAAGACACTTTCTGTTGAGTCACATTTATAAATATCTTAACTACTAAGGGTATTCTACATGACTACTAAGGGTATTCTACATGACTACTATGGGTATTTTACATGACTACTATGGGTATTCTACATGACTACTATGGGTATTATGCATGACTACTATGGGTATTATACATGACTACTATAGGTATTATACATGACTACTAAGGGTATTATACATGACTACTAAGGGTATTCTACATGACTACTAAGGGTATTATACA
>JAUMGZ010176106.1:0-14447 GCA_032359645.1 Pododesmus macrochisma | reverse complement strand
CAGTCTCCATTGTAAGTTTTATTCATAAATAAATTAGATGGGTAGGTTATGTGAGTGTAGTTGTTGTAGGTAGTGTGATCGTGACTGAATAAAGACAATAAGAAGTGAAAGTAAATGAATTCATGTACTAATCTATAGCAGGAACTTTCTGTATAAAAGTTCATGTCCCTAGTGAACAATACATATATTATATATCGTTGGTTTTGTTATCTGTATGTTATTCAGGTGATGGCGATTTTTGTTTATGAGTTTTCAATTTCACATTTTTAACCATATGTCATAAAACCATTGTCATTGTCTAAAACTTAACAAAAAGAAACTGTTGAAGCCTAACCAACATCTGTGAAATCTTTTCAGTTTGTCACAATATAAACGTGCCTAGAATTCATATAGCTTTACTACTTTGAAATTCTCTTTAGAAAAGTTTGCTCTTAACCAAGTTTAATGAAAACTAGTTATGAGGTCAAAGATTGACACAAAAAGAAAGAAGGATGGAATGGGAATAAACTACAATGAAAATCCTTCAGAGACGATCTAATTTGATAGGTGAAATTAATATAAAAATACAGCGACCAAAGACTTGTATCCAGCGTTCTTATGTACCTGCCTAGGCATTAGTGTGTAATAGATACGTTTGAATAGTGTAATTATGGTACTTACAGTCGCCCACATCTAGTCACTACTATATTCGGTAACACTACGGTATACGATACTATCATAACATTAATATAAGAAAGCTGTGTTTACAGTGGAGTAGTCATCGTCCCTGGTTGATTGACTAAAGACTATTGTAAAACAGGTGGTCATATTGAAAAATGAAATGGCAAATAAAAAAACAATACCATATTGTCAACAACATTTAAAAATAATATAGCGGACAGGTTTAGAAAGAATGATTTAAAATATAAAAAAGTGTAAGAATGAAGGATATACACACTGGTTCCGTACTCAGTATCCAAAAATGTGCCGGGTTTTGTTAGGTAATTGACGTTCCAGCATGTTAAAAAGGCCAAAATGACATTGCAAAAACCAAGTTTCACCTTGCATCTCAATTGTTTAACAGCTGCCACAAATGTGCCAATGATTTTATTATATTGAGGTCTTTAAAAAAAAAAACGGAACATATTTCATCCTTTATTTCCTACTTTTGAAAGTTGGTCCGTATCTATAGCCGACAATTTAACTACATATATCATGCACATTATATAAAGATAGCGCAATCTATGTCACTGGAGTAAGTCATTCTATTCACGGGAACAACATTATCATTAAAATGATGTTTTAATAAATCAAATTTTCCCAAAAGATATTAAGTTCATTTATGACAAATGTGTTTAATTCTTGGTTATAAAATTGCCCACGCTTCTTTACAACCGATTTGGAAACGGGTGAAAGTCAATTTGGAAATTTACTATTATGTTTGTCTTTCAATGACTTTCGTTCTATGGTATCTTTAAGTTTTCGATTTCAGGCTTAGAAATTTAGCATAAATTAAAAGTTCATTGACCCGCATTTCACCGGTACCGTTTGCAAACTACTTTCAAATCACGACAATTTAGAATTAGATGATTTTTGGTTTTTTACTGGCTACTGATGGTTAAAATACTCACTTCTAGATGCTCTCTCAGGGTCTTGCAATTTTCTTGAAGTAACATTTTTTTAGAAAAAAATCAATGAAATGTATTATGTCTTCAATTTTATACTCTCCTGTCAATATCGACATATTGAAAATTCAATATGGCGGTTGAATTGCTATCGCTGTTTCTTGTCAATGTTATCTAGAAGACTGCTGAGTTCCAACAGCGAGAACACTTGTGTTTACAATGTATACTTTTGACGTCTCTAATGATCAATTATTGTACTCCAAAGAATTATTGATATTTCAGAAATACAAGGTTCCAACTGTGAGCTCCGTGGATAGTATGGCATCATGTGAAGTGTTCTTTATGCTACACGAGTCTCTCTCTCTCTCTCTCTCTCTCTCTCAATACACAGCAATGTACGGTTCTTTAAAACCGGCGCCAAGATGCATGCATAACACCACTTCATTAGTTTTAAGAATCTAAACTACCTAATTATTTTTCAGGTTTATTGTATAGGTGACGTCACCTGACCTCACTTGAACTTTGACGTGAATACAAGTATCTATATGTTACATAACGCTACATGTGCAAGGTAGAGACAAGCCATGAAAAGCTATAAAACCGTAATCTACTATGTAATATAGAATTAAATACCACATTGTCTACCTATAACTCTTGCATTTTAAGCGTTATTTTACGTTAATTCATATCATTTATGTGTGACATTTTCACACAAAATGTGTCAAATATTATACATTTGTATGACCTGGAATATGATGCTGCATTGTTAACACCAGTTCCTTTATTTTACAAAGGCATTGCGTTAACCCTAGAATCATATTCTTCTTTCAAGTGTAGGATTCAGAATTTGAATGCTTCTTATTATGTAACCGAGCTGTATCTGTCATGGTTCTTTTTTTATTTAATATGTACGTGTTTTGGCTTATTAATTTCAAATTCCTGTTTCATGTCAGAATATTGAAATGATAGAAGAATAAGATACCGACGCCCATTCTGTTACTCTAGAACAAGATCGCATTGTATCCCATCGCATTTAACTGCTTAAACCTCTGAGTATGACAACCAAAATGTTAAAGGGATTATTTCTTCAGAGATTTAGTCTACTTTTATCCTTCAGATGTTAGATCTCAGTTCCAAAGGCGGTCCTTCATTTCAATATGTATACATGTATGTTATATTTTTTTTTTAAGTATTCCCGCTTATAAAACCGTTGACATCACAGCTGTGTGTGTTTTTTTTTTTGTTTGTTTGTTTTTTGTTTGTTTTTTTTTTTTAAATAGTTACAAATGTATTTCCTTCATTTAAAAGAACCTTAGATCTTTCATTGTAATGACTACCAAAGCAATTATATGGGACTATTTGTTGTGTTGGTCCTACCCCTTTCAGTCGTGTGAATCAGTGGCAATAATAAGCACTGGTATATGTGCTTCCTTACTGGGCTAATTCTCCAAAATACCGCCTCCTTCTTTGGTTAAAGGTCTAGAATACAAAATGGCTGAGGCCTTTAAATAAAGAGAACAGACGAAGTTTTGGTCAACTCTATGTCGATGTGAAATGTCTGCAATACACAGAATGCTCTCTGTCACAAAAAACTGTTTTTGTTTGTGTAGTGTTTAACGTCCTGTTAAGGTCATATTGAGACGGTGTCTGATTGTGATAGTGCGCACTGATGGCGACTTTATAGTTCGAATCCCCGCCTGCCGGATCACAAAGCTGGACGCTCTACCAATGAGCCCCCGAACCGGTCTGTCAAAAAGATGAATCATGCCATTGGACAATGCTATAATAAACAGACATTGTTTCAAGTTCAACTTTAGAATGAGAAAACATGACTGAACACAAGAAGTTCATTCACGGCAAATTTAAGTTATTTGTTAATGAAATACCTCTTTCGGGCGTTTTCTGCATTATTTAGAAAATCTTTTTTACTGTTGTAAAGGGCATAAATAAAAGAATTCAAAAATTGGAGTAATATTCAGGATTTACTGAATTTCCAGTTGCTTTGTAAAACGGACGACCTGACACCGGAATCATGATCAGTTACACCTGTACTAAATGAATTGATGTCTAACTCTACTGTGTGTACGGTACCACCAAACACGGTACACTTGTCGTAAAAATGATTTATGCAATTTGTTTACAAAAAATTTCTTCCCATGATAGAATTTAATATTCAATATCAATTTTCACTGCCTTTAACTGTGACAGCTTGACGCGGTAGAATGGGAAATATGACACGTGTTGATGATTGTTAAACGTTTACGACAGTAGAACGACCACATTTATCTTGTGTCATTATTGTGTAATAATCAAATTACCTCCCTGTCATATTAAAATGCACTTTCGATCGCTGAAAATGTAAATAACATTAAATATAATGTCACTATATATCAAAATACGTATATTAAAACGCAGTCCCGATTTAGAAATTCTGATTCATTCGTCATAACCATAGTTGGGAGTAGGTAGTTATATATGTAATTTGAAGAATTTACACATTCCATTTTATTTACAAGATAATTTCAAGGTCTTTTAACTTTAATGCCATAAATCTCTGCTGAACATCAAAATATAATTATGTAGCACTTAAATGAACCCAATTATTTTCAATTATTATTGAACCGCTTGTGCATATAATCTTTAATAAAATATCTATACATTAAGTATCAGGTTCTCAAATTATTTGTCACATGAACTGCCATTTTCTGATAAATAACCACTGGAAGTTTGTTACCATTGCAGTGTAGCATTTAATTGAACTATGTGATGAATTTGACATAATTTGAGTTCTTCCCCTTTGTAGATCGAGTTATCTCCCTTTTTCAATTACTCTGTTGAACACCATACACGAAATTAAAAGATTGACTTTCATTTAGGTCATTGAAACCGCCATCTGCTGAAAATAGTAACACATTCACATGTCACTACGGGGGATAACAGTTCTTAAATGAATTTCACTTTATAAAGTACTTGACATGTAAATTTAACTTACGGTATAGGTGTCAATTTAAACGTTTCAAAAGTCGTAATAAACAAGACAATAGGACCAGTGTCGCCTCTTATCAAATTTAACTTAGTAAAATATTTATGTTAAATTTAAAATAACACCTTACTTTTTAAAATGCAGTAATATGTTCTTTATAAGGTGCCAAACCTGGATTAATAATATGCCACTCTCGACAGCACAGAGATGAATAGATCTACCTATTACGTCAGATTAACAAAGGTATATTAAGTAATGCATGTGAATTAAGTGTCACTTATATAAAGTATATATCCATACAAACAGCCAGGTTCTTTGTTATATACATAACATTAACGTGTCAAAATAGGTGAAGTGAATTCAGTCAAAACGTGTACAATCTGAATCAGAATGTTGGCGACAATGGTGTGACGTGGCTGTGTTTGTCTTAGCAAGAGTGGGTTTTCTTGGTTGATTTGTTTGGTAATGTGAATGTGGTTTTGTTACGTGTTTATTCTGGACATTGCCGTGTAAATATGTATTTAACTATCCCTTTAACGTGTTTAAGTGGATAAGCGTTGGCTCTAGTTTACACATGGGCCCAAAGTTCATTAATGGCTTCGCCACTATTTTATTAAGATCAACATAACGCTATAGATAGTTAGTAATTCAATCTTCTACCCTGCTTCCATATTTAGGTCTAGTCAGTGTGTACAACCAGGTTGTGTAAATAAACATCACAAAAGAGATATATGTTAAATAGATACAATATAGTAACTTCCGAAACTAGGTACATTCAAAACTTCGTTTTAGACTGGTCTCACATCCCCGCTGTATATTTGGGTTTGTCGTGAGTTGCTCTGGTGATATTTCTGTTGTATGCAACAATTGTCTTACATTGAATCGTACGTTTTGAATCACCCTATCAGGAAATAACGATTTCTCAAGTTTTGGAAATTTATGTTTTTCTGCCTTATAATAAGACAGTCCATTTTGAAAAGCTTTTTTTACATACAAGATTTTCTTAAATCTGTTAAATAGTCATATTAAGAAGAAGATCAGCAAAATCATTGTAAAAATCTTAACGTATATTTAAACTTATCTTTTCACATGCATCGACTTGCAAAAACGTTAACGTTTCACAACATATGTCTAGACTCGCACTAATACAGGACAGCAGAGAAAAATTAAAATAAAAGTTTTTAAACAAATTCACTTGTCAGGTCAGAATGACACATGTGACCTCACAATGTGCCCTAGATGACACAGAGGGAATATGTTATTATGTTTTTCGGTAGTTTTGTAATCCATATTTAACCAATTGTTCTGATAATAACCATGTCCTTAGAATAGAACCATTATCAGATCCGAATATCTGTACTTTAGAAAATACTTTTATTGTCAGAAATAATGATCGTAACGCATTATATGCCTCTTTAAATGAATCAAAATGTAGCATTTTATCATTTTGCCAATTTTAGTGCAATTTTCAGTATCAGAGATAACAATTTAAATCCCATGTCAGTTGAAATATTACAGACTTCTTCCCGGCGCAATTTGCTGTTACATTTTCTGAAATGGTAATTAGAGCCCTTAAGCCTTTTCTAATCCCACATAAATGGCGTTGGCTTTAATACACTGCGAATTAAATATGATTACCGTCAGTTTTGTCCTGCTATTAAACTGGTCAAAGATTAAGCTTGACCTCTGATATATCGTATTTCGTATGTAATCTACTTTGCTGGCGCACTTATGTAAAGAACGACAATGTTCACGCTTGATGAAAACAACAACAGCATGACTGAATATTTGCTCTCTAAAACAATGTCTTTACCACAATATATGACTCTAAAAGAAAGTTTTATAGGAGAACGAATGAATGAATGCATAAATAAATAGATGGATGGATGGCCGAATTAGAGAGAGAGAGAGAGAGAGAGAGAGAGAGAGAGGGAAATAAACTTTAGAAGTATGTATATTTCACCGGATTTATCATAACAACAACATTGTGTACATTTCAGCTGGTGAGTGACAGCTGCCGTCCAAACAATTCCTCAGACTTAAAGTGATTAAATGTAATTTTAATGCATTTTCTCGAGCCATAAACGCCGTATGGGTGACACTTAAATGTTTACATTGGCGTTATGAATTATCGCCAGCAAAAATTTATGGTATAAAATCGATAATCTGTACTTATGTTTGATACTATACGTGTTATATTACGGCTAGGGCCTAAATAAGTGCCGACCGAAATACAGTGTTGTAAAGTAACCGATAAGTGTTTTAGAAAGAAGAAAAAGTGTGGCGCAACATGCTTTTGGGGAATTTACGTGAAAAAATTGCACGTTCACTAACTTTTAATACAATACGGTACATTGCAATAACATGACTAGTCACGATATTAATTAAACACTGTAAGGTGTTTGTTTGCTAAAACACGGTTAGTTAAACAAATTAACCATTAGTATGGGTGTGACAAATTCTAACATTTCCTTAGCTGTACATTGTACTGAATCCAAGGTTCGCAGGTGGCAACGGACAAACTTCATTAACGATATAGCATTAACGATCAGCTTTAACTAGAATGGACTTGCACCATAACGCTACAGGGGATCGATTGTCTACTGGATATTGTATACTAGTTAATAATGTAAGGTTTGATTGATCGAATTTGTTGTAATTAAAGGCAACAGAACGGTGTGTATGAATAATTTACATGTATGAAAGTAATTTGATTCTATTTCAAGGGCCAATAACTCTAGATTTGTTTTATTGCAAAGTATTTTGAGTCTATTTCAAGGGTACACAACTCTTGATTCTTGATTGGCAGTCGCTGCATCACAAGGTCACAACTGACCGTTACTGCTCATTAAGGTCACTATAGTATATTATCACAATCTCCTAATGCAGATTTATCATGAAATCCGAGATATGCTCCAGAAACAAATAATATTCTTGATATATATTCCAAGTGTTTAAAGGGCGTCACCTGTGGCAAATTTTGAGGAAATGCTAAAATGATAATTCACCTTGGTCTGAGGATAGGTATGCATTTGAGGCTCATGATATAGTTATGATAAATGTTAAGTTCGTCTGCATAAGTTACGCTACGGAAACATAAATCAAGATCCAACGGAATATGCAGAGTATCTTTTCTCAATTTTTAAATTTATGCAAAACATCTTTAGAATAACGTATCACTGCTTGTAAGCGCTCGTCTTTCTGCCCTTGCACTTCCAACATTCCCTAGTCATTGTTCGCGAGGGAACATCTTTACAATAAGTCGCAAACATTATCTATTTAAAACGAGTTTTCCAAATTCCCCTTATCACATCAATCTGAGATTAATTTCCATTGTTATATATCACGCACTCGGGTAACTGCATGTCACGAAGGGACGACATAAAAAATTATCCAAACTTTTAATTTAAGATAGGGACAGCGATGCTGCAATCAGGGCCATAAATCTAAGGATGTACGGGTATTTAATTCAAATTGAACAGCTGACAGTAACACTACCTCTTATATTCAGTTCACAGACGAAATAAGATCTCGAGGAGATAAAGACATGTACGTGTAGACTACTTGATGCTTCTGTGTATGAGATCGCTGCACAAGGATCTGCTGTAGGTCGGTAATCCATTTATATGTAAAATGTTGTCACTTAAAAAGAAACTGGAGGTCATCATTATGTTGTAGATGGTTCTAAGTAGAACATTAACAGAGGAAGCCGTGTAATGTAGGAGGACATGAGTGTAGTTTGATAAGTTTAATGTCATAATTGGGAGATAGAGATAAACATACATAGATAAGCTACTGTTCATATGCTGTCTTTCAAATAAAGGTATCATTGTTACAACAACAAACTAAATGTGCAACATAAAGTAGCATATAAGAATACCGGACAGCTGCATAGTATTTTTTTTAAATGAAAATTAGGACCAAATTAAAGATTGTATAAAACAATTATATGAAAATCAAAAAAAGACAAAAGAGAAAAAAAGCCACAAAACCAGCTCAAACATAAAGGTAAAGTAAAGGAAAGATATATACATGTACATCCAAACCAGAGGGACTGACGATCAGCTGTGCTGTGCTACACTTATCATCAATCTTATCAGATATAATCACCCAGTTTAAGCTTTAAGTGTACCCTGACATTGCTTGGTGGAAATTTGTTTGTTTTCATTACAAGATGAAACGCAAACCATTGCAGGGACACGACTTTCTCCAACATATGGATGTACCAGAAGGGCACGACTTTCTCCAACATATGGATGTACCAGAATATAATAGGTTCATCTAACCAACAATTACATTATGCCAACTGCCTTCAATACTAGCTTTCTGTCGACACACGGTAGCTGCGTAATTATTTATTGATTCTGTACTTAATGAAATCTTTGTATAGAGATACACCAGATAACATAATGTGTATAGTTCATAAACTCTTTAAATATTAATGTTTCCATTGGTCCTTAGTCACGGCAAGGCCTTCCCGGCAGCGATAAGGAACACAATAGTTTCCCGTCAATGTCTGTGTCGTTTCTCAGCTAGTTTCAAGTACACTTGCTCAGTCTCAAACGCTACTCATTTTAAGTATGTATAAATTGGCTTGGTGCATTTCAAGGTGTTGTACTTTCTCGTGTCATTGTGTAAAGGTTCCTTCGTTTATGTCAGACCACCAACCTTGCAACGGGTTTGAGTCAACGAAGACTCCATTTATGACATGCATTATATTAGATCATAGACAGTGTTAACTAGTGTACAGTTTATCATTTCACTAGTTGCCAACAAAAGCTATTATTTCAAGCAAATTTAAAATTTGAATGAGCACAAATTATCTATCATATGTAATAATCGAAGTCGTTGAAAGACTAATTGTCATATTTAACTATAAGACCCAAACACTTGACATATGCAGTCGAGTGTTCAGTTATCAAATCTTTTGTACATGTTTTGTGTTGGTTTGATAGATTTTTGATTTTTGTTGCGTTCGCAGTATATCTTGGTTTTTGATGCGCCCTTATTTATCCCTGGTTTTTTTATTTTCCTGTGTCCACATTTTTCTTGGTTTAGTTGTGAACTTATTTTTTGTTGGTATGGTGTTCTTGATTTTGGCATGTCTTATTTTACTAATATAACTATATCAAAAGTACTGTGGAATAAGTTTGTTTCGCTGTTTTTTTCTTCATAATATTGCTCGCCTGTTGTTTCCCTGGGGTGTCTGTAAAATTATTGAAAATGTCTGGGAGAACCAGAAGGAAAATGATGCACATTGTGCTCACGGAATAATGAAACGGGAATAGTTCAATTGGAAAGATTGATATTAGAAGCCAATGATCCGTATTGTTTATGCAAAATATTACAAACATTTGGACCCAAACATTTGTGACCTTCACTTTATCGTGGAAGTCGGAGTTTTCATAATTTTACAACATTTCTGTTGACAAGCACATCAATAAGATGATTCTTATTCTGTCCAGAGATTTGCTTGTTCCAGCTCTATTGGATCTAAGAGGTTATCTTACCTTCACATGGCCCAAATACATCACTCTGGGTGAACAAATCCTCCATGATGCCATGCCAATCCGTTAGAGGCTTGCCCCCTCGACTGAGGGCCTCGGACATCATTGTCAATATGTCAAAATAATCCACTTAAAATAGTGTATAATCCATTAATATCATATCACAGGTTGTTGAATTCTAGTAATCCACGGTTAACTTATAGATCATTTTATAGATTGTTGATATCCCAGTTAAAACTTTTAACTATATGTTATCTAAATACACACATTATAATTCAACACGAGGTTTATCCTGTTAACATAAATTTACACGCAGTATCACTTAATGTACGTTTCAACGTTTACATATCCACAAGCCCAGTGTGGCTCTGTAAATGCACAAAGATACACTGTAATACATCCGAACGACAGGTGAAAATTTTAAAGGTGTACATGATTATGTATCGCTGCACTGCACGGTTCTGGTTCTATATAATCCACGCGACAGACGAAACGCACACAACATGTGTAAAAATAAGCAGAGGCGTCACGTGACGCAATGGAAATTAGCATATTGACTTACAGGTAGAAAATGTAAAGGTGTGCTTCAAAGGGGGCCGCTGATAAAGAGAGATTTTTTACAAAAACCGATCGATGTTTTAATGTTGATACGAAAGCTGCTATTGACTGGTATACAGTTTTGTCGTTAACATATGGTGCAGATGTATACATACATATAGTTCGTGTTTATATCGTATAAGGAAGAGGTTTCACATCCTGACGACAATGGACCAATAGCTAGAAAACTGAAAATGTGTTACCCATGCACATTGCTCTACCCCCAAAAATATTGTTTCCTATTGTGTTACAGTAACTATATAACGATGAAATACTAACGTACCAAATCATTTTGTGAAATATTCATTAAAATTTATATTGAAAGGAATGCCTTCTTAAAGTACATATAGGTATAATTTTAAGGATTTAAAAAAATTTTGTAGTTGAATTCAGAAACTAGAAAATATGTCCTTCTCATAATAAGTATTTGTTCATATATACCTTATATGTGTTTTTATTTATGACCTCTTGTCTTACACGTGAGTTTATCGGAATGTAATAAAACACTTAAAATTTACTCTCTCTCTCTCTCTCTCTCTCTCTCAGCCCGGTGGCCCAGTGGTTAGGGCGCTCGCTTCGTGCTGGTAGACAAATGCTAGAATCAACGGTCGTGGGATCGAATCCCGGTCGGGTCAAAACCCGAGACTTTACATTAGGTAATCTTCTCGCTCCCTGCTAAGCGCCCTGCATTTCTGGGTAGGGGGAGGACTGATTGACTCGGTGTCAGTATAATATGACCTAGTGAAGTATCATGTCAATGTGTCTGCGGCGTGATATTTCAGTGAGACAACACTATAAAGTCGCCATAAGTATGCACTGTCGCAAGCAGACACCGTCTCGATATGACCTATACATGAGTTAAAGGGATGCTACAAGGAATGCAGGTATTGTTATTAAAATGTGATTGTATATTTTGTTAAATTAATATACAATATCTTGTCTTTATCAGAGACGTTTTTATTGAATATATAATTTATGATTTTCATCAAAAACACGATAAAAAGTCGAATCATTTGTACCAATCAATCAATTTGACAATAAAATAGAGACGGTTTACTGTGAACATGTTTGTACACAAGCTATTGTCAACTCTACACGACAGCTTTAATGTTGTTCATGAAATGTTAATACTTTAACTGCACCTTCAAAATTAACAGTTAATAACTGCAATGAGTTCAATAAATTTTAACAATAGAACTAATCTGACACGTTAGTTTTCTTTTTTACTTTAATTACTTTTAAGTTACTGTAAAATCTCTCAGACAAACATCAAAGTTGAAATGAGAGAACAAATATGCTTTTTAAGCGGCATTTACTTTAATCGTGGCATTATCTGGGATTAAACTTAAAAAATTGAAAGGCAATGCCGTATTTATATTTTATATCAGACTTTATTTTTGAAGTATCTGTTTTCCCACTTTCGGTATATTACATGAACACACTAGACACTTTTAGCTGTTTTCTCACATTTTCACATTCATTTCATTGTTCATTGTTTTTTCTCCCTTTCTTTTACTTTGTGTGGAGTGAGTTGTATTGTGTTTATTATAAAGTGTATATTTCTTTAGGGCAGTATAGGTAAGTAAAGGTATAGCTATGTCATTGAACGATTGCCAGAAAACATCGCCGATACCAGGTTTGTTGAATGTTGTCGTCTTGAAACAACTGTCGCTGATGTATCAACGTGAAACTCGTTTTAATCTTGGTTAATTGGCGTTTTTTTTTTGTTATTGATCTTAAAACGCATGTACCTCATCAATGTTTTTCGCTATGATTTAATTCTTAGAAAAAAGAGATTTGAGGAATATATCATCACTGATTCAATGGTCATTGCATTTATCTCGCTTAAAAATAATCCAATGTACTCACTCTTACCAATAAATTATCTTTGTTACGGACAAAAAAAAACATTTGAAAAATTTAATGGGCTTTGCGTTTACAATTAAGTATCCTTTGTGAGAAAAAAACCTTTTATGAAATGCATCGATATTGCCTTCACATGTTACATGATAATTGAAGATCTATGGAATAATTCAATGTATTCTTTTGAAACTTTACACTGTTCGATAAATCCCATAAATAGACACACATACATACGTAACACTACTTATATAGTACATGTTCATAAAAGGGTGTAAGATTTCATGTGGTTGTAAATCTTTATGTTATATACTACTGGATGTCATTTTAATGGGGTGCTACATATGGATTTTAATGCGTTTGCATAAAAATTGTGTTTCACAATCAAAAGATATTTTCTTGCATTACAAATTTATGCAGATAGTGTTTTAAATGCGTTAGAATTTGCATTTTAACTGTTAATTAAAACATTAACCCGGTTATATGAATTGTATCACAGCGCAAATCTAAAAGATGTCACAACACAAGATTCTACTGGCGATATATACTAATGAAACATTCGCTGCTTAAGTTGTTAGACCAAGTTAACTGTACGCATGAATATATTGTGCAGAGAGGGAGGGGTTTAAAATTTGGGATTTCGGTCATATTTTGAAATTCGCATCAACATATTAAAAAACAAATTTTACCAAAATCGATTTTATAACCATTTCAATTGGAAGTTTCATCTAAATGTGAAATAATGCGAAATAATACATAAGATGATTCATTTAACAGATGTACACTATACTTGTTACATGTAAGACCACGTGCATATCAATAGGAATTTACACACTATCTATAGAATTCAAATTCACATTTACGTTTTTAACGACAAAGAATATACATTTAGTATCAATCCTAAATCTATATGTGATCAGCCGTGATAAGAACCAGCACGGATTTAAAAAAATCAAAACACACATTTCTCACAAGAAATACAAATTATCGCGAACTTAGGCTGTAACCATTTAAAAAACCAATGTATGTAGATTTTCTGAGAAATGCATTAAACAAAGCAATCAAAAGTGACACATTTCATTAACATTTTATTGTTATATGTTATATATAAAACCTATGGAGCGAGTGACACATAGTGGTTTTAGATTGAGTAACAAGTGAGTCAGGTTTATATAGACATATTACCTGTTTGTGTCTGTATTGATCTGTCTGGGTTTGTTTAACAATTCATTAATCTTATTCATCGAATGTTGTAAATACACGTGTAAAATGCTTTTTTGTCATTTTAAGTCGGACATTTTCTGTATAAATCTAAATTGAGGAATATTAAAGGCACATTACCACAAACTACAAGCACAGGACTTGCGTGAATCTAATGATTGAAGCTTAAAAATCACGAAGATGAATAGTTATAAATATATCTACACATATATACATTTTTGGTCATATGTGGAGAGCATCTGCTTGAAACTGCGCTAACGCTAACCGATCTTTATAGTGCTGCTTCAGTAGAGTATCACTCCACAGACACATAAACACGGCGCTAACCGATCCATATAGTGCTGCTTCAGTAGATTATCACTCCACAGACACATAGACACGGTATATCACTCGTTCACGTTAATCTGACACCGAACCAATCAAAACATGTACAACTTGATGTTAAAATCGAATATTAACTAAAGAAAAATAAATCTATAAACTTAAGAATATTTGTGAATTGACAGCGGTTTCAGACTTCTGTATCATCGCAAACAACAAAACACCACATACATGTAGCCAGCGACGAATTGACATAGGCTTTGTTAGTGATTTTCTTGAAGAAAAAGAAGAAGAAGAAGAAGAAGAAGAAGAAGAAGAAGAAGAAGAAGAAGAAGAAGAAGAAGAAGAAGAAGA
>JAUMGZ010176095.1:0-14447 GCA_032359645.1 Pododesmus macrochisma | reverse complement strand
ACAAGGACAACACAATTTCATAGTTGATATCCATATTAGAATCACACTGACACTAGTCGTACAGTTTTTAGGACTAGAACAACACAATTTCATAGTTTATATCCATATGAGGTGTTTGTGTAAACGTGTGTTCTGTTTTTCCCTGGGGTGCAATATGAAGACACACCAAGCAGATCAACTTAACATAGCCTTATGGTCAGAAGTTATAACTCAATGCCAATGTTGCCAAAAACTTTGGTTGTATAATCAGTTAGACATGAGGCTCACAAGGCCCTTGTTTGTTTTACATTGCTCAATGTCATGAACCCGGTATTACTTTCACAAATTGTGGTGTATGTGTGAGCTTTGTTCACTTGAGTTTCTTTCAATTGAAACTTGAAGTAGCAAAGATTTGAAAGTGATAAATAGAGGTTCTCGCACAAGATTTGACTAGTTATGGTAAATAACACATAAGATAATTATTATATTTTCCTATAATTGAAGCATTGCCAAGTAAAGTTGGAAAATAGGATAATTATTGAGTGTGTTTTTACCATAACTAATCAAATCGAGTGCCAGGGCAGCTTTCTTACATAATAAAACAACTTTTAACTTTCAGCATTTTTTCTTAACACACCAGGTCACATGTATGAAACGTTTCCTTGACTACCCTACCATAAAAAATATTGTCCTGTAACTTCACTAATTGGCTTTTTAGGTCACCTGAGCCAAAGGCCATTGTCCGTCGTAAACTTTTGCATTTTGAACTTAAACTAAACTCAAATACTACTGATGGGATTTCATTGAAACTTCATAAGAATGTTCATTGCAAGGTTATTTTTCGGGTCCGTCAGTTATCCTATTCTATTCTATTTTGAACTCCGGTTCTGCTAAAGGGATTTCATTTAAACTTCACAGGAATGTTCAGTATACTGTCCAGAAAAAGTGTTGTTATTTTTAAGACTGGTCAGACATCTAAGACGGCCACTGGCGGCCATTTTTAAAATCTGTTTTTCAAAAAACAATTATTGCCAATTAACTTAGAAATGGTGGACTTTTTGTATACATATGTAGATTACAAAGTTGTTACAAATTCGACAAAGTTTCAAGGTCACAGGGTCAAAGGTCAAGGTCATGGACACAGAGAGACAGAAAATACTCATTTCTTCAAAAAACGTAGACTTTTTGTTTACACATATGCATTAAAGAGTTGTAGGAAATAATGCAAGAAATACTTTGACAAAGTTTCAAGGTCACGGGGTCCAAGGTCAAGGTCACCTGAAGACTGAATATGTAAATTTTCTCAAAAACGATAGACTTTTTGTAAACTTATATGTATTAGAGAGTTGTAGAAAATAATGTTAGGAATACTTTGACAAAGATTCAAGTTCATAGGTTCAAAGGTCAAGGTCACAGACACGTCAGAAACCTTAAAATGCCATTTTTCTTAAAAACATTAGACCTTTTGTATACTTATATGTATAAGAGAGTTGTAGGAAATAAGTTGAGGAATATTTTGACAAAGTTTCAAGGTCATTGGGTCCCAGGTTAAGGTCACTGACACTTAAGAAGACTAGAAATGTCAATTATCTTCAAAATGGTAGACTTTTTGTATACACATATGTATAAGAGAGTTGTAGAAAATAATTTGAGGAATATGTTGACAAAATTTCAAGGTCTCAGTGGTCAAAGGTCAATGTCATGGACACTTCTATGACTCAAAATGTCAATTTTCTCAAAAACGGTAGACTTTTTGTATACACATTTGTATTGAAGAGTTGTAGGAAATAATGCGAGAATTTTTTTGACAAAGTTTCAAGGTCATGGGGTCCAAGTCGATGACACTTATGAAGACTGAAAAGTATATTTTTAAAAAATGGATTACTCAGGTGACCGTTAAGGCCCATGGGGCCTCTTGTTTCTTTTTGAAAGAGATATGTACATTTTTTTGTACAGAAATACAAAAACCAGTTCTATTTGGGAAACCACCACCTTGTAACAAGACTCTGTAATTTATATATATTCTCAAGTACAAGTCTCAATTTCTTTTGGAAATTTATCAATCTTGTAGTATAAGACTGTATAAGTTATACTGACCAAGTCGTTGCCATGGCTTCAAAATGTACATACAAGTCTGTATATCAATGCCTGTATTGCTTAAATGTAAAACATTACATTCGATTCCTACGTCAAGTGCATAATAATCTATTTCATATAGAGTCTTGTATAAGCCTTATACACGGGACAAATTATAAGTATCCCATACTTATATAGCGTGCCATCTCTAACCATTCTCTCCAACGACTGCTTATAAATAGAACATCAATACGGCATCGTGGCCTCTGGTGTGTATCGCCACATATAGAAAAAAATGCCTACTGGATCATCTTGGGAATTCTTACACGATATTTCCCCTCGCTCCAAACTTATGTAGGTCCTAATAACCAAGCAGCAAGGAAAATAATCAATAACTCTCCAAGCTCAGTGCTGGCTGTGTATTGATGGTGCCGATTGGCTAAAAGCCTTGTGTGCGTTCTATTGATTTTAGCCACTTTGTGCCATGGAATCCTTGGCACCGTAATGCCATATATGGAAGACTGCTATGTCTGCCTCCTCGGCTCTGCTTCCATTGATGGGTAAATTACTATACACAAGATAAGACGTCGTGGCTAAAACGCGTCTTACGTTCACGTTTCCCTACCAACGGGCCAGAGGCAGTGGACTTCATGGTTTCTGGTGTATGTTTTTTTGTGACCTGGACTGTGGGACTGTGACATTTTGAACTCTGGATGGTACGATAAAGGGTATCGGTCGTTCTACTACAGAACACTGTTGCTTGTCTCTAACATTGCTGTGTTGATTTTTGATTCCACAGGTTGAGATCCAAACTGACTTTTTGTGAAGTGATAAAATCACCAACTCTATGTTACAATACTATTTCAACAAATTCGCAATCACAAAGGAGTAATTTTAGGAAGGTTAAGGGGATCGAATTTCTGTACTATGTACTTATATAGAAATTAAAGAGCCATATAACAAAACATTTAACTTAAGGATAAAGCAGTTTGAACAAGTTCAAGGATATTACTGATGTATCTATCGGTGTGGTTAATTTAAAAAATAATTGTAAAGTGGAGATCGTAAAAGGTGTTTTAAATTACTGAACGTTTATAAGCAAGTGTTGTACAATTGGTATTGAATTTGTCTGGGATTTATGTTAAGGATTTTTAATGCCATTGTAGTAGGTAATCTATTATGAGTTTTTACACCCTATATGTTCAATAAACAGTCAATACATGACCTTAAATCGGTCTGTAGTCGACTTGAATAAACACAATCGCTTTAAAAAAAATTTAACGGCAATTAGCAATTTGACTGTGGCAAACTGGGAGGATTAAATAACTTTGTTGACAGATTTGAAATATTAAATCAATCGCCTTTTCTACCCTTCATTCAAATCGTCACAAACATCGACCTGTTCAGCAGAGGTGAGTGGGCAATAGAAGTGGACAGATACAAACGGCCTGACACATTCTGTAGTACTATTGATTTTGGTAGGGTACATTTCACAGAGTCATTTTCTCGTTTGTTATGTTGGATTTTTACAATGGTTTCGTGGAACTGTTTAATTTGATGTGACGTTCTTGGAGCAGAGTATATACTGCGCTTTATGACGATACACAGATAATCGTACAGAGATTGATGTTAAGCGATAGTTGCCTAATTGGCAGTATTGGATTGGCGTGTGTAATGTATCTATTGTAGGACTAATCCTTCAGTGTACTATTGTAGGTATTGACTGGAATTGTCAAGGTTTAGATGTGATTGTGTTGAAATAAACTCAATTACTACGAGAACTTTCACTGATTATCTCACATACAGTGTCATTACCAAGTGTTAATTGTGTACTGTTGTTTCTATTTAGTCCTGTCATAGTAATGCTTTATTCAGCATAACCATCTATCACGCTTAATCAAATATCTCATATATATCGGTAGATCTTCATACAGATACTAATTTACCTAACGAGGAAACAGGTTGATTTCTACATACAGGTAGATTTCCGTACCTTACCTTATTGTGAGGAATTACTTTGTGCATGCCTTGGATGTGATAGGCTTTCAGTACGTGGAAAATATTTGAATTAATCTAAATCAGACTGTGGTGTGAAATACAGAATACAGATTAGGATTTGAAAATTCCTGTCTTTGTTAATTTTGTGGATTAATTCTAGAACTATTGTGTGGTTTTTTTGTGTGTATTTCTACAACATTCAAAATGGAATCTAGAGAAAAAACTTTTCAGTTCTTCAACAAAGTGATTTTCAATGGTAGGTATCTTTGATATACATTACTAGTATTTAGGAATTGAAAAGTTGCATAATAAGAACTTGCAGCAGTATATTGGTGTGACATAATGATAGATTTTGTAATTATCTTCAAGCTTATGTGCTTGCTTAAATATATGCTAATTATAAGTAAAAAAACTTCTATCTGTTGCAGAAGGCTATTTCACTTTTGTTGATTGCAAGGTATTTTAGGATTTATATAGAAGTGTATGGAGTCAAATGCAGGATCTATTTCAGGTAGTTAAATTCATGCTTATACTTTCAGTTCTGTCTATGTTTGGGTTTTGTTTAAATATTTTCTTTCTGTTTTATACAAATATAATAAAACAGTGATTTTAGAGGGAAAATATAACAAAACAGTGATTTTAGGGGGAAAATCAGAAATTCAAGGTAGGTAATAAAAAAGTGATTTAGGGAAACCAAAAATTCAAGGGAGATAATAAATAAGTGATTTAAGGGGAAACCAGAAATTCAAAAAGCGATAATAAAATAGTGATTTTAAGGGGAAACTAGGAAATTCAAGGGAGAAAATAAAACTGATTTTAGGGGAAAACCAGAAATTCAAGGGAGATAATTCATGCAGTTTATTTATATGCCTATAGTTAAAATTGAAGCATAAAATGAATTGATAAAAAAGAACTTAACATTTCTAAATACAGTTCTATAGACCCAATACAAAGCTGAGGGTGCCTTACAAAACTTACTACTGTCAGTGAAAAATGAAAGAGATGATGCTTGATTTTGTGAAATGTATTGTCTTCACTTTTGAAAGTGTACATAGATTTTAACGCCTGGTCATTATAAAGATCCCAATGTTATGTTCGATAAGAATTTGCAGTTATAATGCTGTACACTGCTTATTCTCGTCCTTCGACAAGAGTAGGTGGTATTGATGTGATATGCTATTTCTACTGTTTTTCCTTCTTTCTCTCTATCCCTATATGATGCTTTACTTAACATTGCTGCTTCTTCAGATATCCTGTCCTGTCTTTCTGATTGATTTTTTGCTGGTTTTGAGTACATTACAATATTACACAGAAGGTTAGAGTAACATTTGACCTTGACCTTGAGTAGACAAGGTTACACATCAGTTGAATCTTTAAATTTGGTGTTAAGTATTTTGAAGGTTAATCTTGCTCTCCAGATTTTTTTGTTGCTTTGAAGTATTTAAATTAATATCAAAATTCATACTGGTAGTTTTTATTGTGCTTTGGAATATTTTAATGAATATTTATATATTTGCTGATATAAGCAGACACATATAAGTTCAATATAACATAAAAGAAAATAGGAAGAATTATTGTCCAGGTATAATGTTCTAGGGATGAATTTTATAACTTCATCTAAGAATAGAAGCAATTTATTCTAAATAAGATTTAAATCATGAGAATAAATTGTTAAAACATTTTCAATCTTCATGACTGACCGTGGGATGGTTGGTTCCGTCATTAAGTGAAACCTTTAAGTTTGAGTGTGTAGGAAGTGCTGTAGTACTGAACACCTGACAGACTAGTAAGGTAGAGATCGAAGTTCTTCTGCTGACATTTATATTTAGTTATCAGTTGAAGGGTATCCTTGATTAAAAGTTCTAAACCAAACAAGATTTTATGTTTCTAATTGTCTCTGGTAAGTTTTCTAGTGAAATTATTTTACCATCCTTTAAAAATAATTCTTTGAAATTTAACTGTTGAAGAAAGTTTGTCTTGAAAAACTTTTAAAAAAAATCTTGGATGACGGGTACCCAAAAAAGTTAGATTAGTTAGTAGGCAACTTATTTTTGTTTTTCTTTAAAATTTTACAAGGGCCTTATAGAACTGTGCCAGAAAGAAATATTAGGTTGGATTGTTCACACTTTTAGACTCCAGTCTTTGATAATGATAAGGAAAAATATTAATATATTGTACACATGTTGAGGACACATGACCTTTATTTGTTTATAAGGCAGATATCCAGGCAGTGGCTGTAGTTGTGTTTGTTTTTGTATCCTGATCTCAACACAGTTTAGTTCATAATCTTTTGTACATGCAAATACCAGAATTTACAATGTAAAGACCTCTCTTTTTTAGACAGAGCTATAGTTCTAAGTGGTTTGTATATGGAGTTGTACAATTGATTTTACATGTGCAGTGCAACCTGCTCCGCCGACCACCTCTATAAAGAGACATTCTGTACATAAAGACCACTACAATCAGGTCCCTTGAAGTCTAATTACAGTGCAACCTGCTCTAGTTACCACCTCTATAAAGAGACCATCTGTACATAAAGACCACTACTATCAGGTCCCTTGGAGTCTTGTTACACTTATTTTTACCTGTATATAAAGACCACTTTTTCTGGTCTCTTGGGATGTCTTTATATACAGGTTTGACTGTAGTTATAGTTCTAAGTGGTTGTTAAATATAGAGTTGTACAATTGATTTTGCATCTTTTGAGATATACAATTAACAAGGGATAATAAGTTCATATGCATTGCAGACTTTTATACTGCTGTATATAAATACAAGTGGCAGTTTAGCAGTATATTTATACAAAAAACAAGGGATAATAATATCATATACATTGCAGACTTTTATACTGCTGTATATAAATACAAGTGGCAGTTTAGCAGTATATTTATACAATAAACAAGGGATAATAATATCATATACATTGCAGACTTTTATACTGCTGTATATAAATACAGGTGGTAGTTTAACAGTTTATTTTTTTTCACTCACATTTATTTAACACTTACTACAATTTATTACTTATATATTTAGACAGATAACATTGACCTGTACATGGCATGTATATATACCTTAATAACCTAGCTGTATTCTAGAGAATTTGTCCAAGTAACTGTCCATTTCTTAAAAATAGCACAGCCAAGGCCCATTGTTTTTAAGGAATGGACAGTTATGAGGATATATTGCCCACTTTAAATGCATCCCTCATTGTACCAGTTAATTTCCATGTTCTGCAAGTCCCTTAATCAAGGATTAATTAATTAGGTGTAAGCTTTCATAGAACAGTCTGTTTTGATTCTTTAAATACCATGCAATATAAAATGTATTAATATATGGACAGCTAGTACATCATCCTGAAGTGAGAATTATTTTAACTATAGTTTTGACAAAAGCATACATATATGTTATCATATTTAACCTAGATTTGCAAGGAAGATGAAGTTGACAAATGTATATTGTGTATTAATGTTGAAATGGCACACCGTAAAGCCTTTCATGGTGGCACAGCATGTTTTTATGGCCCCATTTCCCCATGAGTATTTTTATTGCTGTCGTTTTTTTCTCCATCCTCATTATAAATTGATCAGGTATGCTGGCACGGCTCTAGGACAGGGCTATCATCTCTATTGATCTTCCATACACTTGTGCCCTTATCATTGCATTGTATTATACCTTTCTGGTCACAAGCCTCTTATACAGCCATTTTATAAAAGCAGGTATGTCTTGCTGTCTGCTATCAGTAAGTCTGGTTCTGTTGTTTTGAAGAATATTATGAAAATTTGCTATCAAAAATTAAAAACGGAAGCCTATTCTAACCTACTCTAATTTTTTTGGGCTGAAAGTGAAAATGCTGATATGTTTTTTGCTTGGCCTCAGCCATTGTTCAGGCTGTTTGCCCACCTGTCAATAATTTCAATTTAGTTTACTATATTTCATATCAATAATTTGTTTCAGAGTGTTCATATATCAAACAATATAATAGGTAAATTGACACTAATAAAGCTGAGTACTATAACCTCTTTCTCTTAATATAGAGACCTACTCATCACTTTGTCATTTTATCATTGTCAGTGTTCTGTGACCCAATGTGATCTTTAATTCTATCAACATGTTCAGTTTGTGGTCTTTGTGTGCTTTTCTACCTGACCTCGTTTTAGCCCTATACATCAGGGGTTGGAGTTATTACAGGAGTCGCTGAAGCGCGAAGTGTCAGCACCAGCAACAGAGAACATTGCCATCAATATTTCATAACTCATCAGTGTAAGGGTAGACCTGCAGGTCGCACTAATTGTTACTTTATAAAATTACCATATTTGTCTAAAAAATATCTTTTCATTGCCAAAACATTTATAATAGAGCCTGTAATATAATATTAATTGTTCCTTTAATAAAACCATCATATTTGTCTAAAAAAATAATTTTTGCATTGCCAGATTATGATATGGGGCAAAACTTGCAGCATTAACTGTTATTTTAATAAAAATTACCATAATTGTTAAGAAAGAAAACTTTGCATTGCCATAACATTATTAAACTGGTAAAATACTATTACTGTTATAAGTATTTGATACTATTTAGCTACATGCATTAGAAATGTTAGGTTATTAGGTTAGACACAGTTAATATTTTTGTTTTCTGTTCCCCAACTGACAAAAACAAGATAAATGTTGGTCCGAAAATAAAAGTCTTCTCTCTACCTATAACCTGGGAGTTATATGTTTAACGTATTACAACCAGCTATAACCAACCACCACCAAACGTTGTGTGTGCAGGAGAAATAAACAAAATATCAGCTTTGACCTTTAATTTAGATTAACTTAGACTGTGTTGACTACCTGTTCTTGACCAGATAACAACTCATGTTAAATGTCTCATTTACTATACAACGACTTCTTGTCTACTTGTACAGTATATTATAAAACTTGACCAGGTGACATCTCTCATTTATTAGGTTATTTAGGTTAACTATAACTATGCGCTACCTTTCTACTTGTATATTGAAAACTTGACCTTGTGATGCCTAATCAACCTCTAAATTATATTATCACACCTTGGAAAAACTTCTGCAGTTCTGATTGGTTCTATATATGTGGGTTAGTCACATGGTGACCCTCTATGGGACTGTAGAGGGTCAGCTAGTACACCTCTTATGGGGCAATATGACGACGACAAAAAATTCCTTTGATTGCCTAACAAATTAAAATTTGTATTGTGGATGCATTTTAGAGTTGTGTCCCATTTAGTGTGTTGGCAAGCTATGAGTTGGCGAAAATACGACTTTATTTTCTCTTTACTTACATTGTATCTCCCATTGTCTCATGAATCATTATAGGGCCTACAATACAATAACTTTATTCTCATTAACTGGTTATTACAGTGTAGAGAAGACTACAATATATCTACAATACAATTGATAATAACATTGTGTGGGTATACAATATAGTTTTCAACCAAAGGAAGCACAGACTCCTTTTTGGATGATAGATATGTAGTATTACTTTACACATTACGATATTAATGTTGTGATTATAAAATAAGATGTGTACAGTAATGTTAAAGGACAAGAAAGGTCCTCCTTGGGATAAATTTGTTATATGGTTTGCCTTCGTCCTCACCCCCTATGACTTTTACTGACCCTCTATGGTTCCAGTATAACTTTTAAATAAGGTTAAGGTAGCATTAATTGTACTGCATGGCTACTTGTTCACGTGTACAGTAAATAATTGACCAGTGTGATGCCTATACCTAGAAACCTCTTGAATTATTAGGTTACTTAGGGTAAAATTAACTGTATTGGCTACCTCTTAAATTATTAGGTTATTTAGGGTAACATTAACTTTATTGGCTACCTCTTAAATTATTAGGTTATTTAGGGTAACATTAACTGTATTGGCTACCTCTTGAATTATTAGGTTATTTAGGGTAACATTAACTGTATTGGCTACCTGTTTACTTGAACAGTTAAGACTTGAACAGGAGCATCTGTTTACAGCTGATATGACATTGTCTTATCTCACTTATTGATCACCTATTGATGGGTTAAATCTCACTTATTGATGGGTTTTGGTGAAATACTGGTATGACAATAAAGTATCACAATTGGTTATTTAAGACAGGTTTTCATTAGAAGGTGTTGATCGGTCTGACTAGCACAATTTCACTTAGTACACATTAGTTTTTTTCTATCAAATATCTCAATCAATTTTGATGTTTAATGCAATTATTTTATTCAAAGTCTCCCGAGTGTTTTGGCACACATTTGTCTTTTGATAATTTGAATATAAATGAAAGGGTGATTGACTGTGAATGAATGAATGATTTTTCAATCAAAAACAAGGAATCAATAATTTGTTTTTAAAATGGCTGATTTTTACGAGCTCTTTAAAGAGAATGATGATGTTTTTAGTTACTGTTCTGCATGAGATCTACAGAGGTATTATTACTGGTGGTTTACTTGTACTGATATATTGCTCTTTGTGTTGATATGTATAAGAGGTTTCAAACATGCCATATGTCGGTTTTCTCAGTATCATGAAAAGTAGCAGACACCATGCACCTTTTAGCAGCAGACTACCATAAAGGGTAGCAGACGACTAAATATCAACCAATCACAAAGGTCATTGTTGACAATAGCCATTAGGGGACTTATACATTGTATAGTACAATGGTTTATTCTTTATGGAGATGACACTGTATTGATCATAGTATATCACTTATTAATGATCATTCAAAGAATTGTTCCTGGATTTGTTTGCATTTTACTGAATTCTGATGTGTGAAAGCTCGATTCAAAGGTTTTGCAGAATAAACAGGTGGGTTTAAATTGATGAACCTTATACCATGATTATAGTGGCCTGTTGACATTGAACACTTGTGAATGTATGACAGTTATTATTATGTACAGTTTGTGAATTTTCTGAGATTCTTTGAATGAATTAGAATATAATTCATATTTCTGTGATATTTCAATGCTTGTGAGTGGCTCAGCAAATATATATTTCTAAAGATGGCTGTAAATTTTTGACAGGATTTTATGTATTCACATGGTAAATATTAGATGTTTTTTCATTGCCATATGCATTTAAAAACGTAGACATGTATTATTTTGATTCAGAGATTCATAGTTTGATGGGTTAATTGAGTTGTCAATCAGCCGAAAATAATTAGATCACAGCTTGTTCTGAGCGTCATTCGATCATTACACTACTTATATATATATATATATTGTTTTGTTGAATGTATAACAAGGAAGGAAGTTACACAGTGTTACATGGAAAATACAGGTAATTCTTGTATTGCATATACTGCATAATAGGTTATATAAATACTACACAATAAAACTCGTACAGGTAGATCTGTTTTTTAATCCAATATATAACACAGCATTAGATGTAGTTTGTGGAAATAACCAACCACGAGGTGCCTGTTGTGTGTTTATGTTTGTTGTTAGAGATTTAAAGGGAATGACGATTGGGTCAAGTCTAATTTTACACCCACTATTATTGAGTAAAATTGGCTTGCATTCAGTTATATTAGCGGGATGTCGTCACTTTGATCAGGTAACTGCTTATATCTTTATGTAAATTTAATAACTTCGCTTCTTGAAATTTCATCAATTTATTTATGCATACTACGATAAAGGTACATATGTATAAAGGCACATTTAGCTGCATTTTTTTTAGGAAATTGAAATACATGTAATACAACTAATATACGTGTCAAAATCTCTCAGCGACCAGCGTGATGGCACAGAGGTAGAGCATTCATACTGGTCGGCTGGTGTATTTAGAATGGAGGGGGGTTCAAATCCTGGCCTTGTCAAAACCTTAGATGTTAGAATTAGGTAATCTTCTCGTATTCCTGCTTAGCACTCAGCATTCCTTGGTAGAAGGACTGGTTGGCTCAGGGTCAGGTCCCCATCAGGATAATGTGACTGAGTAAGTATGTCTCCCATGTGTCTGCAGCATGATATTTCAGTGAAAGCACTATAAAGTCTATAAGTGTGCACTGTTACAAGCAGATGTTGTCTCGATATGACCTATACATGAGTTGAAACAAACAAATAAACTCTCAGTGACTCAGGTTTCATCAATAGTTCAGGGATAATATATTGTTTGTTGGTTGTTAATTAATGATAGCTTGTTATGGGGTTTTGTTCATTTATTACACTGCATATATAAAATATGTATAGTACCTAGTGGTCAGTGTAAAGTGATATTAGGGAGGGTGGAGTTAGGTTGGGTGGGGATGCAGGTTTAGTGTAAGTGAAATGGTCAGTGCAAAGTGATATTAGGGGGGGGGGGGTAGAGTTTGGTTTGGTGGGGGATGCAGGTTAATTTAGTACAAGTGAAATGTTTTCTATGTGTTGAAATTTTAACATTGAAGATCAGGAACCATTTATTGTTACGGTAAATCAGACATGTAATGTGACTTGGAACACGCGTGTTGAAGATTTGATTAATCCCCAATGAAAACAAAACTAGACATATTTATTTATATCTCAAGACAATGAAATCCAACAACAAAGTGTAAACATGACCTTTCAATATTATTTTTTTCCACACCTTATTATTTAAATACCTGTAGATCTTTTATGTAATTGTATGTTTCTAGTTAAATATAGCATTGAAATATATAACAAATAGCAGGGGATACGTCTTGGACTACTATGTTAATTCAGTAAATATCTTGTTTATATATATATATATATATATAATGTACAGTTGTCAAATTATATACCAGATTGATGTACATACTGAACATGTCCACATTTTTTCTCTATAGACCTATAAGCATTAATTGTAAAGTACTGTAGGTAAAAATGACCGCTTCGGGTAAATAAAACTTCGAATCACCCCGCTTACAGGGCCATAAATGTATATAATTAGCCGCAACTTTTTTCTCTAGCTGCCAGGACTGAGGCATATATCAAGCAGCTGCTTTTATGTGTATTAAAACGAAAATTAAGTCCAAAAGTCATCTCAATATTGAATTTTTCTATTACAAAAGTTGGTATCATGGACAAGTTTTACGTAGTTTTTATCGCATATATTTGGTTATTTTAATGTATGAATGTACTGTGTGTAACAGGGTCAATAAATATCACTGACCCCGCTGGGGTTCGAACCTGGTACCTCAGACTCCACAGTCCAACGCTCTACCATTTGAGCTAAAGGAGATCTCCTCTAGCGCTAGCTAGTAGGAGTGTTTTGAAGCTACTTTACACACTGTGACACTGTGTAATATGTTTATATAACCTTCTTACTTATTATATACTCACAGTTAAAACTGTTCACTTTAAATTTATAGACCAACAATAAATCAACTATATTTTATTTGGCACCCCATTAGTGGGTAATACTATTTTAATCATTAAACAGTTATTATATGAAATGTATTAATTTTAAATTCCTTGAAGATTATTAAATATTTTTCAATTGAAAGAATTATTAAAAGGAAAATTGATTTCAGTATTTCATATTAAATCTGCTTTAGTCCAGATTACAGATAAGTCAGCTAGCTGTGTAATGAATAAAATTATATTTTTAATTAATCATTTATAGTATTGGCCCAGTTATTGGTCCGACGTCAGTCATATTGACCCGAGGCCGCAGGTCGAAAATGGACATAGTAATTCATTGAGTATTAACTGCTGTAAATTGACTCAATTAGTTTGATATACAAACCAAGCAGAAATAACAATTATACAAAATTAATTTGTAGCTATTTCACTAATTGAATATTATTCCTGTCAACCTTAGAAATCAAGCAAACAATGTGTAATTTAAAGTCTTCAACGTACTATAATGGCCATAAGAAGACCAACCTTGGAAATCTCAAAGGGAAGGTTTGTATGTTTTAGTCAGAAATGATAGCGAAAATAAGAATTTTCATGGCCAGATAATGTGTGAATGACTATACTTTGAGTCTTAAGTGTTGAGTCTATGTATTTATTGGGAAAACTTGGCAGGTATGAAATAATTATTCATATTCAATTATTTAAAATTTCAGAGTTTACAAATATAAGCGATTGTCACCATGACGTTGGAACGCGATGCCCAGCCTGAATACACAGAGGATAATATGACAAACAACAACTTGTACTCCCTCGAGGTGCTACAGAAGGATGAACCCATCTATAGCAGAAACAGTCCCAGCACACTCAATGTGCTCACCAACAGCTCAGATTTTGAGTTTTCTAATAGGTGAGTTGAATTCATTATAGGTCGAACTTTATCAGTTTTCTTATAGGTGAGTTGGATTTATTATAGGTCAGACTTTAACAGTTTTCTAATAGGTGAGTTGAACTCATTATAGGTTTTACTTTATCAGTTTTCTTATAGGTGAGTTGAATTCATTATAGGTCGGACTTTATCAGTTTTCTAATAGGTGAG